>CAEGAG010080509.1:0-11267 GCA_903067065.1 Brachyrhaphis terrabensis | reverse complement strand
GAATCCACATGCATCAGGTGACTATTTGAGTTAGATTCACGTTTTGTTTTGATCACTTTTGAATCTTGAGTTTTTTGAGTTTTTTGGAATTTGAGTTGAGGACAAATGGTCACTACAGATATATAAAATTTAAGACATCCTGGATATGTATGTCCTAAAAGCTTTATACACAAATATATTGTTTACAAATTTGTTCATTGGTAAACATGAATAAATTTGGAGCTCTGCCCATATCAAAAGACTGACAAGTATTGTGGTAGACGATTGATACTGAGCACTTCTAATCCAGAATTCTAGTTATCACTTTAGGGATATATTACAAATGTTCTTATATTACAAATGAGAACATATAACATTTTATAATTATGTATTATGGTGATACGGACACATCACAAGTTGGTGATGTGTCCAAATATTGTGATTGTGTAGTGATGACTGTGTATACAGTACCTGTGTCATGTATATAAATATAGATAATGCAGCCTTATTGTTGTATGGCCATTGTCTCTGAGGCATTGCTGATATTACATTGAACAGATGCCATCCATGCATTATTCTTTCAGAATGTGTTTAAAACTGGAGCTTTTGGGCTGTGGTACGTCAGGGTAAATAATTTGCCCCATTCCCATCCCATAATGTGTTTTTATCATATCATCTTATGTTTTGCTACATTGCTGGATAAAATATTAATAAAGATACACAATCCAAGAGCCTGTTCAGAGTTTGGGTCTGATCAAAATGTGTTGTAGCCAAACAGAGTCTCCATAATCCAGGAGGAACCCGAGTCTCCTTAAGAGAAATGTGAAGAAACCCTGAAAACTGCATCTGGTGTTCTGCTTGGATCAAACGGATCCAGATAAAAGAATAATGTTCAAAAGAGCTGGTCAGTCATTCTTCTGTCTTCGTGCTCGCCCTTTGCAGTGGCGCAGGACGCAGTGAAGCCCCACCCAGCAGAGGGCGGCGCCAGCAGCTACCATGATTAATATAGTCACTCCTGTGTCCAAGCTGTAGTACTGGAACCAGTACAGGTCATGTGACGCCAGCCTCAGGTGTTTAGCTCCTCCATGCCGCATCACAAACTCCAACCAGAAGGTGGCGGTGCTCAGTGGCGCAACCGGCTGCTGACGCTGCAGCAAAGACAGCTGCTGCATGTTGGACCTGAAGCTGAGCATCATGGGAAGAAAAACAAGTGAACACTTTTACTGTGAAGATGCTGCAACAAGAACAGGTCAAGAGATTTATTTGAGAGAGAACACTCATAAAAAAGCACCCTTTCAAGCTAAAATCCTGCTTCCTGTGATATTACTGTAAGGATTTGTTTACTTTCTGTGTTCATTTGGTTCCTGTGCCGTTGTTAGAGTTGAATTAATAATCTATAAAAAAGATCTGTGTTTCCTTTTGGAGCAGGAAGCGTGCTGAATTGAGAAGCAGAATGCCTGCAGTCACAACTGCCCTGACAGGAGGACAGATGCAAGCCAGGGAGAAAGAGTTGACACCTAGCAGGAGAGTGGATAAAAGACTAGAAGTCCTGAGAAACTCTAGTTTACGCCTTAAAGGATATGAGAGCTGAAGTTTTATGGCCCAGAGAGAAAACAAACAACTGTGTTTTTATAACCTCAGGAGATGCAAAAGCAGTATTTTGGGAGTTACGCCTCAGGATAACAGAGAGTTGTGACTGAAATGTGATAGCTGTGTTCACTGTTTGCCGCTCCTTCTGTGCAAATGATTTGTAACTTAAGCCATGTCTCAATGTAATAAATATGCAATTGCAAAGGAGCACGTTAGAACTGGTCTGGAGACGGAGATAGCAGATGTTCCTAGGCTGGTTCTCCGTTCAATTGTATTGCATTTAAAAATTCATCTATCTCTCTTTCGTTCTTTTATTTAATGTTTCATGAAATGTTTAGGTTTAGATCCAACAGCCGTCTCCTGCCCCTGGTTGCTCCCAGCTGTGTCTTGTATTCCCTGATTACCTTCCCTGTGTATTTAATCCCACCTGTGTTTCTTGTTCTCTGTCAGATCCTTGACGTGTCTTGCTTTTGTTTAGTAACCACCAGTGTTACCAGTGTCTGCTTTTACGTTGTCTCATTGCTCACCTCTGTGGCTTGGATTTCTGTACACTTCCTTATTAAAATCATCATTTGCGGTCCAACTGCGTCTACCTTACCACCTCGAACCGCTATTCATGACAATTACCCTCACCTGGGTTCATTGATGACAGCATGCAGCGCCTGCTCCAGCTCATCCACTGTCATGCGGTTGAAGTGGAGGATGACAGCGGCACCGCGGCGGCTCAGACGGGCCAGATTGTCTGGCTGATCACCAAACAGCGGGATGCCGACCACTGGAACGCCATGAAACAATGCCTCATATAAACCGTTCGTCCCGCCGTGCGTCACAAAGGCACGGGTGAGTTGGTGTCCTGAAGGTCACAGAGCTCTTATTGTGAAGGGTTTACTTAAAAAGAAACAAATAAAAGCTGCCGCTGATTTACTACCAGATGACAAATTCACATAGTTTTATTTTGCAAAGCTCTAAGAGGAAGAGGAAAAGAGAGCAGACTTTTAGTTTGAAAAGCTGAGACAGGAAGTCGTACCAAGCAAGTCATTCTGAGGGATCCAATCAAAAAGCTTTGTATTTGGTGACAGAGTTGCCGGGGTTTTGCCACTATACCGCCAAATTACCTGAAAGATGTCACATGAGAACAGTGGTTAAGTGGTGAGAAGAAACAGTGACAGGAAGTGAGTGGGTGGAGTCTCTGACCTTCTGTGGTAGTCGTCCCAAAGCAGAGGCAATGACATTAGCTCTGTCTGGTGCCAGATTGGTTACCATCGAGCCAAAGGTGACAATCACTACACCAGCATCTCCAGAACTCTGCATGAACCCTTCCAGGTCCTGCAGGAAGTGACACAAGCTTAATGTTATTTCATCACTTTGAGCTTCAAGTGTAACAGGAAGTTGAACCATGCCTCTTGCAGCTGATTGGCTGGTCTGCAGTGAAGACCGCCCACATAGAAAAAGTTTGGAGGTATTGGCCGTGGCGTCTCGATGTCCCAGAAGGTCCTGATCAGCCAAACATCAGCCCTCCCCAGGGAGCTACAGAAGCTGCTAGGACTTCCTGTTTACACAAACATCACTCAGATGTTTTTTCTGGAGGAAAAGCTCTTAACAAATTCAACTCAAACCCTGACAGTCTGAATGTATTTCCTGGTATTTGCCCAAAGTCAACTTTGATTGATCATGAGGTGTGATAGACACGCCTTCATCAATATTTTAATTATGTATACCAGCCAAACAAATTTGCAACAGATAAACAAACATCATATTTTAACATTAGAATGATGATAAACCTGTGAAGCAGATTTCAGCTGTGGGACTACAGAATAAAACTCAGAGCTCTGATGGAGCGGATGTCTCCACCCTGGTCCTACCTTGCGGTGGGTTCATGCTCTCTTTTTGTGGCTTTTTATGATGGATTTAAATGACAAAAATGATCACCACCAACCTTTGATCTCAGTGTAGAAAGAATCAAGTGTCATTTTCCAGACCAATTCGCTCAACACAGACATCCCTGTGTAGGTCAGCATGTTGACCAGCCGTTCCCCGAAGGTCATGTAGTCACTGTATGGCAGTGGAGACGCGGGGATGAAGGATGCTGGCATCGGTGCTTGGCCGCAGTGACGCTCCAAGGTGCTGCCGAATGAGAACCGCAGCGAAAGGACCAGAGGGACACCGAGCAGATCGGCCACCAGATCGCCACACACCACCATTGGGTCAAGGATGACCACATCAAAGGCGGCGTCACGCAGGGTTGACATCAACTGCTGGTTTTTCAGCATGGCGTCACATTGCTGTTTCCCAATTTGGGAGAACTTCCCCATGATTGTAAGTGGCACCAGAAAGCGATCCAGCAGGGAGGAGTTATGGGCCTTGTACATGGAGAACTGAATAAAATCCTGCATAATGTTGTTCATATCTGATCTACTGAATGGAACCTGAGAACAGAAAGATAAGGAGCTGATCAGAGTATCAGTTATTGATCAATGCGATGAACTGTCAGTGAGCTAAAGAATCAGGAGTGGAACCACTCACAAGTAGTCTAGGTAATGTTTAACACTCATACTGATAGATGGACATTCATTGGTTGGATGTTGTTACCTTGAACACCAAGAAGTTGTACTTGGCAGCGTCTCGACTGCTGTTATAGTTGACCGACGGCGAAGCGTCCGGCACCATGACGGTCACCTTGTGGTTTCTCCTCACAAGCTCCTCTATGATGGTTTGCATGTTCAGCCAGTGGCTGTGCTCACCTGGGAAGGCCAGAACGTGTCCACTCTCAGCTGCAGGGAAAAAGACTCCAAAGAGCAGAATGGAAGGAAGGAGAGGAAGAGGAGAAGGGAACTTCATTGTGGATCACACTGCCAGGAGATGGAAGACCCTGTGTTTACCTGCAGCTGAAGATCCAAAGTCCAACAAGAGCAAAGGTTACTGAGAGCTGTTCTCTGATTGGACAGCAGCTCAGAGCATCATCGTCATCACCTCTAAAGCTGTAAAGACAGATGAAGAGTTGTAAGGGGGAAAAGAATTAAACCTGGTTTCCTGTGGGCAGAAGAAATTTACTTTATTACATTAACTACTTCTGGTTGAGGACGATCGAAGAGTCCAATCAGAAACAACCAGAGTGAGAAAACTGCAGGAAAGATTTGAGCAAAATCTAAAGGTGGAACACACACACATGCACACACACTGAAATCTGAGCAAGTGAAGGTGTGGTTGCAGGGTAAAGGTCAGGCACATTCTTGTGAGAAGGAAAAAAACTTGGTGCTGAGAATCTTGTAGAATTTTGTTCCATAAAAATTAAACTGAAAAAATGCTCAAAAATAAAGACAACAATCAAACCTGAAAACTGATCCAGCTGCAGCTCTGAGGGCGTCAGCGATTCTGAATCTGAGGAAAACCAGGTGTTCAGTCTGCTTAAGACTTCCTGGGAGGAAAGCCTGGGAAGCGGGGGCATGGTTTATGAAGCTCTGCCTACCATTAGCAGGGCGTAGTATAGCCTTAATAAAGAGCAGGCCCCTCATTGGCTGCTTGGTTGGCCATCTTGGAGAGGTCGTCCCTCCTACTTGGCTAAACTAAAACAGCAGAAGAAGCCTCAGCACTGCCGGATATTTTGTTCAAATCGATGGATTATTGGCGTGAGAGATAACTTTTCACAATTAACAGAAATATTACTGTTTACATTTTGTGATTAGAATATTACTCTACAGTATTTAGGTCCACTGGCGAAATGACAGCTAATATTAGCTATAGTGCTTGGTGTAACACCGGGGTTCAGCCCCATGATGAAGACTAACCGAGATTTAGTAAATATTAAACAATTTCAATTAGAGATTCCAGGTGAGCAAGCAAGATGGCGCCAGCTTAACCAAGTGGTTCCCCAACATATCTTAAAAATCTAATTTTCTTATATAAATGCTGGATATAAAATACACTTAATAGTGAGTCAGAATGCCCAAGTCCAATTCAAGGAGCACTCTGCTGTCTCGACAGTCGATGTTAAGAGAAGAAGAAACTAACGAAGAAGGTATGTCTAATCTTCATAAAGAATCTACTTCGAGATAAATTGGACATTCTGACATTATTCGAGCTGGGCATTGAAAGAGCTCAATGCTCTCTGGGACCCAGGGCTCCACCTGAAGCCCCCCCCCCACGTTCAATAACAGTTAAGTTCGCCACATCTAAGGTCAAAGACGAAGCACTAAAACGAGCCTGGCAAAAGAAAGGCTTCATGCTAGCAGGGAAAAGAGTAATAGTGCATCATAATTATGCCCCAGATGTCTGATTAAGTTATTTCGCCAAAGGGTACCAAGGTGATGGTTTTGACCCAGTCTTGGATTGTGTAACCCAGCAGCCGGAAGTCTGCCTACCTACATGTGTTAATCTGGACTATTCAGACTCAGCTGGCTGCCTGGAACCATCTCCTCTCCTCCTTGGGGTTCGAGCCTGCACCGCCCTCATCTGAGCACCACTCAGCAGAAATAAGGGACGACCTGTCAAGTTGTGAGTAGTGCCTGTCGAGTCGGATCACTTCCAGGATTCTTCAATCCCTATTACCTCTCCCTGGCGGAAATTCCCCAGCACTAGTAAGCTCAATTTACAAGTCCCAGTCCCAGTTTGCTCTTTATACTCACCTTCCTGATCTGTCTTTCCAGAGCGCCGGTCATGTTGGTCCTCACCCGCCTGGCTGTCAGAGGACCCTTCATCACACATTTAACATTTTTTCCTGTAAATAAATCCTTTGAACGAGGCGGCATCAGCTGTATTGCTTCAGTCTCACATGTACAAGGGATAAAAGAATGGACTTGTATCAGGTATTTAGTGCATCACATCAATCAGGTCGTAGAAGTGGTGTGGCAACCTTAATATTCTAGAGCACATATGTCAAAGTCAAGGCTATATATATAGGAACTAATTATCTATGGCCCCATGGATGATATTTAATTACTATTAGAACCGGCCCGCAGGCCACAGCGGCCCGCTGGCGCTTTGCACGCACCAAGACTACATTTCCCACGATGCAACGGTAGCCCGCGAAGTCACTGCAGCGCGCACCAGTGCCTTCATTGTTCATCAGCAATCAGAGTAGAGATCAACTTTCAGGTTCCCCCCTCCTCAAAAATGGCTGAACGTTTAGTGGACACTGAGAAAAGGTGGGAGGCAGACAGTGACCACTGTTTTCAGCAACTAGTAATCTAACGTGTTTCTATTTCAAATCAAGTAGTTAGACTACAGTTACTTATTGAAACCACTTTGCGTTACTATTTTCTTTTGTAATTTTATTTCCTCTACGCGTCTTGGGGAGTAACCGCAGTTTCTATGCGACACTATCAGCAGCGACAGAAACAATGGAGGGAGATGCGCATTTTGTTGCTGAAAAGGAACTGTTTTGAGTTTCTGTGGTCAATTCGGTTTATTGCGGCTTTGGGCTCGTTTTTTTCTTTCTAAAGTCGCTTGCAAATTTAATGAGTCGTAGTCTGCGCGTTTTGGACTTGGAAATAATCAGACATAAACCCCAGAATTTGTCTGACATCCAGTTAGTTTTAGTCCATATAGGCTATTCCCGGATTATCCGTCTCGCTGTGTCTTTGTCAATATCAAGTTAATACTGTATATCACCTGTGAATGACGTCGAGCTTCGCTTTGCGCTCCAGAAAACCGCAAAGATCGAGATTAATAAGTGATTGCTGTGGTAAGAGGAGAAAACTATAACTATATTGCTGCACTATACTGTATGGCTAGCTCCATGGCTAGCTAAATGATGGAAAATCAGTTCATATATTAAATGGTTTTTGACCATTTTATTGGCGGCGTACAGACAGGGCAGTGAGCCAGAGGTTGATCAATCCCAGGTGAGGCTCGACTCACTGCTGCCTCACTTGCTGCACTTCTGACCATATGAATGGGAAAATGTGAAAATTCAGTGATTTTGAAGAAAAAATTATCACAATTGGTTAAGCTAAATAAAAAATAAATATTTCATATCTAACCGGGTTCTGCTTCACTCCACGGTACCAGGCTGGCCCAAATAACCCCTCGACTGCGTTGTGTAGTTGTTTTTAATGAAGACAAGGAGTTTCTGGGTGATCAGGCCGTTTATTTCCTGAGTGAAAACATAAGGGGTTCAAATCAGTGCAACGGCTCAGCTTCCCTCAGCACTACAACAGAGCGTTATGTTAGCTTTTAACTGAGCACATGAAGTGTTTTACAATATTAATAAAACTAAAAGTACAAAATTGGTGGCAGGCATACATCTAGTAAATAGTCATTACACACTATTTGTCTAAGTTAATAAAAATGATGTTTTATGTGTTGCTGCTAAAACTTTCCTATGCTGCGTGCTGAAGAATGCAACTCACCTCTGTGCAGCTTTTATAGACTGGCACTGAGTTCAGGGGCCAGCAACATATAACCAGCCACACAGAGAGGGGGCGCTATTTCCACATTTCACTGATACATATAAAGCAAGTTGGATTCTGCAACCTAAACACTGTTGCACATAGTACAAACCACAGGGTGAAAATAGCAATATAAATAATTTTATCATTATATATTCTTTTTCCATGTTAAAAGGGGAGGCTCTGCCTCATCTGCCTCCCCTAACCGCACGTTACTGAGGCTGATGGATCTCTCGGATCAGTAACATCTACTTTATATAAAAGTAATGTTACAAAACAAAAACCCAGTTTCTATGGAAACTTAACTCCAGCATATTGAAGAGTAAAATTAAAGAACGGTTAAGATGGGGTGCTGTGGTGGTGCAGGGGCAAAGAACAACCCATGTATTGAGGCCTTAGCCCTTGTGCCGGTGGTTGCAGGTTCGAATCCCGGCCTGGCAACCTATGCCGCATGTCTTCCCCCTCAAAAGTAGTTTGACAGTTTCCTTTCAAATAAAGGCTACTAGAGTCAACAAAACCTTAAAAAAGAAAGATTAAGACAAGAAATTCAGACATATATACAGGATAATGAGAATGGAGAAGTCTCCCCTGTAATATTATGGGGTGCCTGTAAAGCTGTCTTGAGACATCAAAAAGTTAGAAATGTTGCCTTTAGTACTTTCTTTAATTCCCAAATATATTAGTGTGTGTGTGTGGCAGAATGTGATGGAAGGCACTAACTTAAAATACTGTGTAGAACGAGGCTTTATAAAGTTCGGTCCATTTACTTGTTTTATTTTACTGGCAGATGAGCCACATTCAATATGGCGGATGCTGTTACGTATCGGTCACTCCGTGCTCCATGACTCCACTAAGTTACAATACTTCTTTAAGTATGACTTATCTTTCTCTGTCCTCACGTGCAAATGTTAATTTAAATACCCGGAAAGCTCCAACCACGTGACTGAATTACCATGGCAACGGCCTCTGGTCGAGTCTGTTTCCAACATCTAATAATAACAATAGATTGTATTTAAAAGTCAATTGAACTCCGACCTTCTACCTGCATGTTTGCCTGCTTGGTTCTACAAGGTTCGGTAGGTTTAGTTCATGTGAGTTTTGTTTTGCCCCGATTTTCCCGTTACGCCAATCTTACAACGTCCTGCAGTGTGTGGTGTGTTACTCTGTGTTGAATATGACTTTAGATCGGGAATCCCAAACAGTTGCCATGGCAACTGAGAGTCCGGTGGACATCGGAGGTGATATGTGGAAATGTTTATTACTAGCCTATATGTAAAGGTCATTTTTATTTATGTTTATTATATGTGGTTATGTTTATTCAGATAAAAATGTTAACTACATAAAATCATAACTCACCTCTAAATCAAAGAGCAGCAAATAGAGCAGCTGATCCCGCCTCTTTTATCAAACGCTTTTTCTTTTTGTTTCGTCTTTTATCGCTTAAAATGAGTCAAACTATCACTACCGCTTCTACATCGTCATCGTGTTTGATTATTCTAAATTCATGGTATGTTGGGGTTTTTTGCTGGATTTTCTTCTGGAACCGGGATGTTCGTGACTGGAATCTGTTCGGTTCTTGTGTGTCGCTCCTGGACACACGAACCGACCGAACCTGTTGGACTTTTATCAGTTTTGTGGTCATAGAGGTCTGGAAAATCGTCCGACAACACTGAAATCGTTCCGTGTGAACCAGACCTAAAACTCACCAGCCCCAATCCTCTCATCTCGTCTCTCCACTGCCGTAACGCGCTCTGACTCTGGTCGCTATGGTAACGTTTACATATCCCTTCAAAATAAGACACAGATGCGCCACAAAAACGAACATTTTACTTTCGTGAAAAATTTAACTCACGATAACAACTAATGGAGTCCTGAGCTCGTTTCTCTGCAACGAGACGGCCCATCTAAGTAAAAGATTCTCCAGACTCAAATAATACATAAAACGGAAATATTTAATTATTTCTTGCTCGGACCGGGAGTTGGGGAAGATTTTGGAGAAAAAACTAAAACTGGACCAGGTCATCAAATCAGTCTGTCGACTACGTTGCCTGTAGGGATTTTTAATGTCCAGCAGGGGTCAGTATTAAGTGACACTATCAATATAGCATCAATACAGTTTTGCTGCTGGTCGAGACGCTTCATGACGGCTCATTTACCCATCACTCGATATCTAGAAACCAGCTCTCTGCAACATGAGGACAGAAATTGGAGGTGAATGTTGTTTTGGTCTAAATCTCCCAGTCGAACCATTATCCAAGTTCAGCCCGGTTCAAACGTTTTATCGGTTTTAATGTGGGTTTTATTTTGACAATATGCCCCTTATGTTCGCTTTTGACTTGTTGAACATATTATTTTGAAATCCCCAACGGAAATATGCTAGAAACACTTCCGCCAGTGTTGCGCCGGTCCCAAAAACTGCAGCCCCGATCAGTGCGGATAATCCGGCTCCAGTGGGCCGGGAAGCCGCCGAAATGAGCCCGAGGAGCAGCTAGCGAACCCCGTGAGACCCGCGGACCCCGGGAAGGTAACCTGTCGCTAAATGTCCCGGTTCGTCCAGTTTTCAGAGCTCCACACGCCGCCCAGCAAGCTAACTGGAGCTAGCATATGCTATCTGCATCAGCGCCAAGAGTCCCCACAAGATCCAGAACCTGCTGGTTCTGCTGGGAAATATCTGGATTAGGCTGATTCTGTCTGCAACCGAGGAGAGGACACACCTGGACACTCCTCCCCTTAAATCAAACCAGGTGTCCGGTCACGTTGCTGTCCATCTTAAATCTGATCACATGACCAGAACCCGCCCTTCCGGTTCTGTGACCTTCCTGATGACCCGCTCCCCCGTAAGGGCCTGCAAGTCAACCAGCATGGTTTCCATGGAGACAGCTCCATCCTGCTCCTGGATGGGTCCAAGTGTCCCAGGACACCTGGACCCAGAACCAGTCCAGACTCACAAGAATAGGCGGAGGAGGTTCTGGTCCAGAAGGGTTATGCTTCTGCTTTTTCTGTCGTCAGACCAATCAGACTGCAATGTTTCTCCTGGCCTCTGATTGGATAAAACATGATATCTGATCATGTTTTATTATTTCTTTCCTCCATCGTCCAGAACCGGCCCAGAACTTAAGGTTTTGAACCAGTTTCCTCTGATTGGAAACTGATCAATAATCAAAGATGCTGCAGGTTTCCTCTCAGTTCATCTCTCTCTCTCTCTCTCTCTCTCTCTCTCTCTCTCTCTCTCTCTCTCTCTCCCTCTCTCTTCTTCCTCTCCTCCTTCCCCCCTCCCCCTCTCTCCCCCTCCTCCCCCCCCCCCCCCCCCCT
>CAEGAG010080498.1:0-13329 GCA_903067065.1 Brachyrhaphis terrabensis | reverse complement strand
CTGGACACCTGTGACTCACTGAGTTAGATTGTTATTCGTCATTGGTCCAGAGTCAAAACTGAAGACTGAGCTCAATGTATAGTTTACGCTGGGTTTTATTTTATGCGCTGGAAAGATTTTATTGTGCGCAGAGACTGTGCGAGCAGTGCGCAATTGCCCTGGATGTCCAAAATTTTGGACAAAGGCCAAAATTGTCAAGTCAAGCATCCTCCAAAAAAAAACAAAAAAAAAAAACAAGATCAAGCAAATAAATGACTCTTTCTATTTTTTATTTCTTATTTTGTAGGAAAGGTATGTTACTCAACGTAGATCAAAAACTTTTAAAAAATTTTGCATGTTATCTGTGTTAAAAGAAAAGCATCTAGTTTTCCCATTTCGGGGGTTCAGTTTATTAAATTAATTCTCAGCATAAGAACAGCATTTGGATCACTTTCTTCCAAAACATCGGCTATATTTATCCAGGCTTAATGAATTAGATAAAAGCTGATTTGGGAGCAGAAAGGTCAGCGTTCCAGTAAAAGTCTCAGGGTAGGTGCAGTTCTGCTTGTGTTGTGATCTGTGTTTTTCTGTGTGTTTATTTCTAGTTCTGTGTCTCTGTGCTCTCCGTGTTGTCCTGTCCTTCCCCGATTACTCCCATGTGTGTCTCGTTCCCTTGATTGCCTCCCTGTGTATTTAGTCCCACCTGTGTCCTGTGTTCCTCGTCGGGTCCTCGTTTGAGTTTTGCCAGTCTGTTGCTGTGTCCATTCGTTTGCCTCGCGCTACCTGTGATGAGCCCCTGTGTTTCTGCTCAGCAGTGCTGCCCTGGTTTTTGGACTAATATTCATCATTAAATCTTCATTATTCACTTACCTGGGTCTCCTGGCGTCTGCCTCACCACCTTCACCACACCCACTTCATGACAGCTTGGTTATAAAACGGTGAATACTTTGTATCAAACTTGACTTTTTCCATCTGAAAAGAAATTGTGTAATTTTACCCTGATTACGAATAAAAAGTCTCAATCTGAATCGACCGCCTGTGCTAGACGGGTCAGATTTGGATCATTCTTAAATTGCAGTTGGTGGGGCCACACAAAACCAGTCCAAGGGCCACAAAGAGACCCCAGGCTACAGTTTGGACACCGTTGATCTAAACCTTTTAAAAATTATTTTAAAGACTAAGCAATTACATCCTAATTATAATCTGAATATATGTAATTCATATCAGATATTACTCTTTGGGTTGAGCTATATAATGCTGCTCTGCTGAACACAGGTTTGTTTTTGGAGAGTAAAAATAGAAAATTGCATGACTGGGTCTCAAAATATGTTGAATCCCTGAAGTACTCAAAGGGCAATAAACAGTCAAGATTTGTTTTAAATCAAAACTCCGGCTCAACCATCAAACATGTGCAACTGCAGTTTATAGCTGGCATTAAAATAAATCTTGACTACAAGTGATGGGATCTCAGTCTTTAGCTCCATATCAACATTCGTACGCACACGTTCTGTTGGTTAAAAGCAAGTTCAAAGTTCTGTTTAACCAGAAGAGGCTGTAATTTTCAGCTCTGCCAGAAGCGAGAAAAATAATCACACTGCGTGCTGGCTCTATGGAGGGAGAAATCTGCTTCCAGGCCAGTAGGACCTTGTGGACAAAAACAGTCAGAGTGATCTGAGAACCAGCTGGAAGTGTTTACAAGCCCAAATGTTGAGGGGCATGCAAACAAATTTACTCTGTTTATGTGATGGACCTGAGCTGTGTGGGCAGACGGTGTGGCCCAAGACTCAGTTTCCACCTCCATGACTGCCCCACTCAGCTCCTTCAGACTAGCTGTCAGCAATTAGTAAACACCTGGTGGAACTGTGGTTCTGCTGAGTTCATTATAGCAGCTACTTCTTAGTGAAACTTTGGGGGAAAACGTTGTTAAAGGGTTAATGGAGGGGCCATGTTGTGATGACTTCCTGAAGGCTTAAGTTAAAGCAGATAATATTGCTTATGTTGTGATATCAGCAATATATGTTGATATCGCAACTGTTCTCTTTTATAATGGGTGATTTAATTTTCATTATTGCCACCATAGGAGCCAAATTTTGTTAAGGCAATTAGTCCAGTTTTCGTTTGTCAAACTTTTAGAAATGACAGCAGCTGCAGTTTGTCACAGCAATAATAATGCTAAAAAAAGGGGCAAGAACAGCTCAGAATCACTTGTGTTCTTCTCTTTTTCTCACTCTCTGTCGACTTTGTCAGCAGAGCTTTGAGAATAGAAGTGCTTCACTATTCAAAAAGTCCATATTGGAGTCTCCTCTATTGTGTTTCTTAGAAAACATCTGGAATCTCCTAGTTCTGCCAGTAATTATGGAAGCCATCAGGACCATCCAAATCATCATAGCCTTATGACATTTTATTCAAAACACTAGGGGGAGTTATGGCGTTGACAGGGTTTCTATATTCCATTCTTAATTCATAGCTGTATAATAAACATCCCACTATGAATACTTTGTTCTCTAACATCATACAACTTGATGTGCCAGGATCACAAGCCGCGAGTTCTTTCAGACGCTGCAGAATAAAAGCGACGCTGGAGCCAGCACTGAACTCTGTCATCATTCTGATGCAGCCAGTTCATCCAAAGGCACTGAGAGTTTTAAATATGAAGCACAGCATGTTGTGACATCGTCA
This sequence comes from Brachyrhaphis terrabensis, assembly GCA_903067065.1. Taxonomy (NCBI): domain Eukaryota; kingdom Metazoa; phylum Chordata; class Actinopteri; order Cyprinodontiformes; family Poeciliidae; genus Brachyrhaphis; species Brachyrhaphis terrabensis. The sequence goes on along the minus strand of CAEGAG010080498.1, from coordinate 10,671 downwards.
GAATGTTAACATCTGCATCAGATTCTGCTGATTTGTTTCTCAGATAAATGAGACAAACTTGGGGTGGAATTTGAATAGAACTGGACTGAGTTCATGTGGAAAGACAGGTAGAGCTGAGCCTTAATGCACTGGGCTTTCCTGGAGTCCTGTTTGTGTGGATTCTCTCTTGTTGGGGGTGTGTGTGTGTGTGTGTGTGTGAGTGTGTGTGTATTCTTGTTTCTTTTGTATGTCTTTGTGTTTCCTTGTGATGGACTGGTGTCTTTTCCAGGATATGGTGCACCCATCATCCAATGATGGCTAAAGACAAGCACAAACCCACACATGAAACTCTGGAAGTCCACCCATCCATCCATTTTCTGTTCACCCTTGTCCCTAATGGGGTCGGGAGTAAACTCTGGAAGTAGTTGTAGAAAATGAACGGATGAACTGAACTGAATTATCTGAGCTCAGTTTAGAACTAAAACATGAACCAACTGTAGCCCTCCCCAGCCGTCCAAAGCAAAACCCACTGGGAAGCTTCAGCTTGGTCAAAGTTCTGCAGCTAAGAGGAAACAACACATCAGACCCATATCTTGCTTCCTTGACCTTTTAGAATAGATTTTAAGCTTCCTATTGTTGGTGGTGGCCAAACATTTTGTCCAAATCATCAAAAATTATTGAAAGCAGATTTGGGTGAACTAAAATCTGCTTTTAATCAAAGTCACCAGACAGTTGGGCTGTTTAATATAAAATTTAAGAGAAAACAAAAAAAAAATTGCTGTTGCAACTGTAAGAACATTACAGTTCTTACAATAACTGTAATGTTACTGTAAAAACTGTTTACTCCACTGTAATGTTGGAGTAAAGTCTCTAAATAAAAATCATCCGTCTGCATCAATTTGTGCTGGTGCACAAAAATAGCCTGGAGGCCACTTGTGGCCCCGGGGCCAAACTTCTCACATTCCTGGATTACAAACTTCTTCTGCAAATACTGAGGTGTAAAAAAGTGTTTGCCCTCCTGATTTCCTATTTTGTCCATGTTTGTCACACTTCAGTGTTTCAGAACATCAAACTAATTTAAATCTTAGTCAAACACAAACACAAAATGTAGTTTAAAATGAAAAAACTCCAAACCTACATGACAGCCTGTGTGGAAAAAGTATTACTGATTTAAAATATTTGAAGAAGAAAAGAAAATCTTTTATAATAGGAAAAAAAAGTTGTGCTTATTTGCTCTACAAATTCTGTTTGCTTCGTTATTCATCATCCTTCGTTAGCATGTAGCATTCCTCAGTTTGAGGAATGCTACATGCTAACATCTTTCAGTGTGCTGCAGACAAATAAAATGAGGCAAAATAAACTTCAGCTTCAACAACACATAAAGTCTCGCAACTCATTTTTTTATTTAACCAAAAATGTCAAAATTCCGTCATTTAAGAATGAAACAGTTGAAAATCAAACAAGTCACATACTATCTCACATCTCTCGTCAGACAGAAAGTTACATTTGGGGCAGTAAACCAGAAATTCAATCTTCCTTCGCTGTTGATGCTTTCTGGCCCTGTTGATAGGTGTAGAGCTCTGATAATCACAGACATTTTTAGAATCTAAATCCTTGGCCTCATTCATTATAACAGCAAGCTTTTCTTTCCGGATTATGCTGTGCATAAATTCCAGGCTGCTGAGTAATTGTTTAATTTCATATTGCCCCAGCAGTGGCACGTTACAATTAAACTGAAACAGTGTGCTTGCTCCTCTTTTATTTTCGACAAACAGCAGTAGAGAATGCGTAAACGCTGCGGCGTCATGTGGTATGTGAGATGAACCAGGCTGGCAGCCAGACGGAGGACGCTAATGGTTCATGTGTCGCCACGGGTGTTGTGAGTGACGACGCGCAGCTCTGCATGTGTTGAGAATGATTCATTTTTCATACATTGTAAATTTAGATTTATTTGTCTGTTAGTCGTTAAGACGTACTGACAGAGATCCTCTCTTTACTCCAAAGTCATAGAGAAAACCAGCAGTTAACACGATGTCATCTCATGTTCCCATAGCAGCCACATCTGCTTTTTCCAGTAATTTGCAGACGGTGATCATAAGGGAATCAAAGCAGAGTTTGTATGACTGCAGCTCCTTTATATTTTATGATTCTATCAGGAATTATGAATGGGCTGTTACCCAAAGTACTCAAAGGATTATGTCTTAGTGATTAACTGAGGCCTTAGAACTGTGTCAAAACTAGATTAAATGAAAGAATTAAACATTTCTCCATTTATCTTCCGTTGATGATTTTCCAGTTTTCATAGCAGAGCATTCAGTCTCAGCTGCAGTCAGATCAGAATATGTACATCACAAACAAGCGTCCCCTTTCACACTGTTAGCTTAGCTGAACAAAAACATTTCTCAAAAAACTCAGACATTTTTATATTAATCTCAGACATTTGAGAGAAAAAAAAAAAAAAGTTTGAAAAGTCAAACATTTTCTAGAAAAAAATAAAAATAAATTGAGACTAATCTCAGACATTTTTTAGAAAAAAAAACTTGGACATCTCTTTCAAAAATTATGGCAGCCTTTCAGTTCCTTTAGACTAGCCAGCAGCAAATAGCAAACCTCTGGTGGAACTGCATGTATGCTGTGCTCATTATAGGAGCTACTTCTCAGAGCAACGCTGGTAGAAACGTTGTTAAAGGGTTGATAGAGGAGCCATGTTGTGATGACTTCCTAAAGGCGGAGTGTCAGAGAGCAGGAGTTTTTAAAGAGACAGAGGCCCAATTTCAAGATGTTAAATTACAAAGTCAAATTTCTTTTAATTCGTATTTGATATGTACACCGTGGAAAGACAAAAACTTCTGAGTGGAGCAGAGCAGACAAAATCCTAATATAGAAATACAAACTTGTGTATGTGAATGATTACCCTGCGTGTGGGGGTGTGTGTATGTGCATGTGCGTCTGTGTGTGTTTCCCAGTAAAGTACCGCTGACCTTTCAAGGCGCAGTTTATAGATGAATGGTAATGGGAACAAAACCCACGCTGCACAGATAACATCATGTTTACGCCTTTTGTATCATGACGGGTATTTAACGTCACCTGTTAAATATCCGAAAAGAAAAGGAATTTGAAACACGGAGAATTTTCAGGTGATCTAATGTAATCCAATCCCTGTGGTTTTTTTATCCTAGATGTATGGCACCATGTACAACACAGGAAAGCATGTGTCGCTGCGGCCGGACAAAACACATCTAGTGAACATCTCTGGGGGCCCCCTGGGTTACAGCTACCGACTGGAGGAGGTCCGCCTTCACTTTGGGAGTGAAGACGCTCTTGGTTCTGAGCATCTCCTGAACGGACAAGGATTTCCTGGAGAGGTGAGATGTAAAACCTGAGCAATGAACACTCACATGGGAAAAGGCATGGAGAAAAATGTTTATGTGTTCAATACTTTACTTTTTTTTCTTTGTGCTTTGTTTTTGCATCACAATGACAATTTCTATCGACAAATTACAGGAAAAGCAGAAATGTGAACCTTGTCCAGCGTCTTGTCGTTGGTCTCCCACAGCTACAACTTACAGTACTTGTCACCAAAACTTTAGGCATAATTTACATCAAAGTATCCCTCAAAGTACCCTGCTATATAGACAACATGACTAATCTGACGATCTTATCCAAACACAATGAAACGAGGATTTGTCAGTCTGAAGCTCTGACATGTTCAGTGTTACAGATATTTATCTGTAAAACTGGGTGTTGCAGGTAATTCATGCTGTTTTGTACGAATTGTTTTGAGAATTGCACTTATTGTTCGCAAATGTCAGAAATGATTCGAGAAATGCCCCAAAGTGACTGAGAAGAACTGTAGTATTGCACAGCTGTTAGTGGTATTGAGGCAAAGTAGAAGCATCTGAATAACAAGAACTCACATTACAGCGGTAGGCTATAAGAAGAACAGTGGTGAGCCAACTTTTACTTAGCCTACCACTACAGATATGCTGAGGCACGTAGTGTACAGAAGTCCCAGACATTCTGCAGTCAGTCGCTGCAGAGCTCCAAACTTCATACAACCTTCAGATTAATTCAAGAGCTGTGAGCAGAGACGTTTGTGGAATGAGTTTTCTTGACTGAGCACCAAGTGCAATGCAATGCTGGGGTGTGAAGTACACTGCCACTGGACTCTACAGCAGCAGACACATGTTCTGTGGAATGATGACTGATGTCTCTGTTTGTCAACCCAGTGGATAAATCAGAGCTGCTCTCAGCCTCAGAGTTTCTCTTTCACGTTGGTGCATTTCTCCAATCATTTACGACATTCGCCAAACAGCAAGTGCATTTCTCAAAACTATTTGTACAAATAGCATAACAGCATGGATTACCTGCAAAACCCAGTTTCTTTCTCAGAATCCTGAGGCCATCCCACAAAATGAAATATCTGTATCAGTGAACATGTTAGTGTCTCAGAATGTCAAGTTCCTGTTTCATTGTGTTTGGATGAGACAGTCGTAAGAGGGATGCTCTGTTGTAAACTAAAGTTTTGATGACAAGTATTGCAAGTTGTAGTTGTGGGAGATAAATGGCAAGAGACTGGACAAGAGTCACATTTATGTTTTTACTTTTAAACTGGTGAGAAATGGAAACACAGGACAAACTCCTTAAGGAAGACTGTACATGCAGTGCTGTAGTAATCACAGTACAGTTTTTCTGTTCTGCCTTCTAAATCCTCCACTTCTCTCCTCTTCCTCCTCTCTCTGACTCGTCCAAATCTTTGTCCTTCTAGTATTGTCAGAAATGTAACATCATGTTGTGCACTGGCTTTATACACCATATGCTTACCAACTGATGGTTCATGAGATGCACCTTCAGAAAACTGGCTGATTGTTGGTGGATCTAACGCTTCATTTTCAGAACTTTGGAGAAACTCAGGATTCACCTGGAAGCAATTTATCGGCTCAGGACAGATTTAGAAAAAACGTCTAATGGAAATATATAGAAATATGATTGACATAATATTATGACACCTTGCTCAAGCATTTTGCATGCAAACACTTATACAATGAAATTATGCTTAAATATTGTGGAGGTCTAGACTGTTCAGCAAAGACCTGTATAATACATTTTGACCAATATGACAAAAGCAATTGAAAATGTAGGAAGAAGCAGAGAATTGGACGTAGTAACCTGTGATGTACAGAAGCATTTGCGACTTGCTCACAGGAACAGGAAACTGCTTCTTTGATGTGAACAAGTGACACATTGATTTGAAGACTGAACAAGTCGCTTTGAAAGTTTCAGTTCTGTTCTGAGAAACGAAACGAAGTGACTGAGGAAAACTGTGAAGCTTCAGCCCAGGTTTTGGACAACACACTCGTACGTCTTTCGGAACGCCTTCCTTCCCAGAATACTTGACGTTGTTATAGCTGCAGAGGGAGGCCCCATGTTATACCAAACCATCCCTTTAAGTTAACATGTACATGAAAGGAGACCAGCAGATACATTTGACAATATATTACAGGTAGAAATATTCATTTAAAATCCATCCTATTCATGTGGCTTGTCCTTATTTTGTTGCACATATGTACCATTTGCCAGTGGAAAAAAGCCGGGCAGCAGTAATCTAATAAAAACATATCAACTCAGGCCATTATGGGCCCAGAGGAAGAGGAAAGGACAACAGCATCACCCCGGTCAGCTATGTGGAATCATTTTAGGTTTTGTTAATGTTCATATTTTGTTCAACATGTTCAATATGCTGCTCTAATGTCTCCTCTCTGACTTTGCTCTTTCTATTGTGCCAATAAAGCTCTGCTTTATTAAATATGTGGAAAGCTGCAGTGAGCACAACTTCTGTACAAAAATGTAAAAGGACTGGGTTTATTCCTGCCATTAACCGACTTGCAAGGGCTACAACAACAACATCAGTATTCTTGTTAACTCGATAAATATGATAAACTGGCATGGATGAACTAATCATTTACCCAACATTATCTGCATGCAGCAGCAGCGCTACACAACTTACACAGCTTGATAGTAAAAACCAGACTGTTGCCTTTTGGCTCTAGCTAGTTGCTGAACATGACACAGATCGTGCAGCTCGGCTCAGCAACAGGCCTCCAGTCGGTGATCAGATTGAAAGGTGTAACCAGCATGGGTACGTTTGTAGTGTGTTTAAATATGCCTTGGAAAGTCACATTATCACATCTTAACCAATTAAACGACTGTAGGGACACGCACGGGACAAGTCCCACGTGTCCAGCCTGCATCATCCCCAATGGATGGAGAAACCAGTTTGACAAGAGAATTTACCTTCTAGGCTGACCCGTACAATAACTGTGCACAATCACACTTATTTAAAAAGCTGTAAATCGATTATTCAATGGTGATGTGAGGCATTTTTAGTTTGCTTAACAAAGTAGAGAAGAAGACATGCTGAAAACACGTCTTCTGCTTCCAGTGCTTGTGTTTAAATCATATAGCTCTTCTTCTCTTTGTTTGTCTCTTTCAGGTCCAACTGATCCACTATAATCAAGATCTGTATGCTAACTACAGTGAGGCGGCTAAGAGTCCTCACGGCATCGCTGTGGTCTCCATCTTCATTAAGGTCTGATTGTCCTCTGAAAGCCAGCATAGTGCAGTCTGACTGGATTCCTGCAATAAAATGGCCTGACCATGTGTACATGATCAGAAAAATAAGAATCAAGCATGACAGTGAATCATTGAATACCATGTAGTGCCTTATAGTTAAAATACTGTGGGAGCAAAAACATAACCACCACAGACTAGCACGACTGTAAATAATGAGATTCTAAGTGTAGAAGATTAAGTTACTGTGAAGGTTGATCACTTATCAAGCACAGAGATCTGCAGAATAGCAGCCTCTACTCTGTCCTTTGACTAACATGTTAAAAACAAAGTGCAATTTGTGAATAACAATTCAAATTGCAGCAAAAAGAAAAAAAAACTTTTGTTTGTGTTGCAGCTTGGTTTTTTGTTAATATTTGATGTTTGTTTCTTCCATTTCAGCTCTCAGAAAACTCCAACGCCTTCCTCAACCGTATGCTCAACAGAGACACCATAACCAGAATCAACTATAAACGTAAGACAAACTGAACAGACAAACTGAACAGAGCTTTCTGATTGCTGGTCTGAACCAAATCTAAACATGCTCTATTGAAAACATGCCATGCTCTGTGAGTTTTTGTCTGGTTGATCTTTTCTTCATGAGCTAAACACCATTTACTTTAGGGAGGATGGTGCTTTACCATCTTCTTTTTACTTTGCATCCACACTTCAGTGTTTCAGATCCGTTAACACATGTTAATATCAACCAGATTAAATGCAAGATTCCGTTTTAAAATCATGATTTCATTCATGTGAAGTTCTAGGTAAAATCAAATTTTCTTTAGCTTTACATCATGTTATAATTTCATTCCCTCATCAAAAACATACCTGGAGTGTAGTGGTCTGTTTTATATCAATTTTAGAATTTATTTTATGTATATATATTTTATCCTGCTGTGTTGTTTTAATGTCTTTTAAACTATTTCATACTGTCAATGGCTCCTCTGGGGATGTGGTATTGTGTTCTGTATTTGCTTATATGAAGCTGTTCTCCATTCAAATAAACACTAAAGAAATAAGACAGAAACGTTTTGTGTTAGTCTAAGATGGAGGCAGATGTTCCACTGAAGGATGCATGAAGAAGAGAACAGCTACTCAGTAACTGTGGAGACTAATAAGAATTTCCAATTCCTGTTGAATTACATTGAATGTGGCAGCATTTCAAACGTGATGTTTAATCATATAAACAGAGTGATGGATGTTAATTCCAGCCTGAGGTGGGACCGTGTCATAAAAACACCCGGAACACAAAGATGACTCACTGAATGAAGCGGCAGCAGAACGCGCCAGATTTGTGTGAGATCAAAGATTTTGTTCTTGACAAGTAAAGAATTTATTTTAGCTTTATAATCAGTACCTATTGAATTGGCCTCGTCATGCACGTATTTATGTTTTCCTATTTTTATAAGCAAAAGATGCTTTTTGCTTATAATCTATGCCATTTTCATAGATTAATGAAAATGGCAATAATTCCTCTGTCTTGAAGCTTTCATTTGGAATAAAATATCTTACATTTGTTTGAAGGATTTATTTATTCATAACAGAAAAACGGTGCCATCAAGTATTCCCAGGTTTGTCACATTTTGTCACATTGCATCAACAAACAAGTGCGAGTTGTCAGGCTTTCATTTAATAGCCCAAACAAGAAGTAGCGCAAATAGAAATTTGAAAATGGTGGCGTAATTTGATTTCAACTTCCTTTAAACTAATACATATAAATAACATTTATTGCACCCAACTGCCCCCAAAATGTCATTTATTAGTGAACAGATTCTGTGTGTCTTTTAACCTTCGCATAAAAGCAGATGTTCTGTGAATTCCTCAGAGGTTTGTTGCTGAACATTAGAAAACATCCGGGATCATGGAAATGCTGCTTGTTTTGGCAGACGGGTCGGGGAGGAAGCAGCGGAGATTTTAAAGCAGAGTTCGTTACTAAAACATCTGCCAGAACTCTGATCAGTCCTTCATCTGGACATCTGCTGGCCTACCAGGACATGGATGTCCATCAGTGCTTTAATCGGAGAAATAGAAGAAACGGACAGTAGCCCTAGATAAGCTGTAGCGGTCCAAAGCTCCGAACCACCATTACTCATTTACACCAATATCCGACCTAAACAAAGCCATTGTTGTAAAATTGAGTTTTTGCATCACTTTATTATGTTATTCCCTCATTAAAAAACATACCTGGAGTGTTGCTTTGATTCTTTCATGCATGTTTCAGAAATCCTTTAGTCTCCATGGCAACCATTCAGCTGAGCAACACGCCCGGGTGGACGTAGCTCCGCCTTTGAGACGCAGCTCCTCCTCTGAGCTCACAGAGCAGCAATAAACAAAGTACTGACTTGAGATCTGAATGTGGATGGAAAACATCTTAATCAAAATTGGCATTTTCTCTTCAATTCACATGTATTCACTTTTCTGAATTGCTCTGTCACATACAATACCATTAAAAACACAGGCATGCATTTTAACAAGGCTTCACATCCACAGACATGTCGTCGTTTTCTCCCTGCTATCAGTGCTTCAGGGAGAAGCTTCAACAGAACATGTTCTCACACTGAGCTCTCTTGCTTTCTCCCCTTTCTTCAGATGATGCATTCCTACTAATGGGCCTGAACATAGCTGACCTTTACCCTGACACCATCCGCTACATCACCTATGAGGGCTCCATCACCATCCCTCCCTGCTACGAGACCTCCACATGGATCCTCATCAACAAGCCAGTTTATGTGACACAGATGCAGGTAGTTAAAAGTGGGGTGAATACGTAACACCAGGCTGCACGCATTCTAGCAGGAACATCATTTCTAGTTATGGGTGCTGGCAGGAGCTCCAACATGTCTGAGTTACAAGTTAGCTTCTTAAAAAAATGAAAGGAAAACATCTTTATTCCCTAAGAACAGATAGAGTTCTGTAACTGCAGAAAAGAACAAAGTGGTTCTCAGAACCAGATGAAGTGATGAGTGGAATCTGCTTTTTACCACTTGATTCAAAGAAAACTCTCTGCCTTGATTTATTAGTTGATATAAAAATCATAATCTGCATACAGGTTTCTTGACAGCTCAATAAATCTCCTTGCCATTGTGAAGTAGTTGATCCAGGCCTTGAAAGCCCTTCAATGTTGCCTCAGACAGGGACTGGGTGTTACGGTGTTCCAGTCCAGAACAGCACTTATCTGGAGGAAAGCAGCTCACACACACCTCCCCACACACACACACTGCAGCCTCTCACTGGGAGGAAGATGTCGCCTGTGCAACTGACTCTCCGTCTTTTGCTGAGGAACTTTGTGCTAGTTGTTTGTTTTACCATTTATTTGCGCTATGACCAGCCTGACGTCAACATTAAACAAAAGTACAATTCAAACTATTGTTCTTACTGTTGTTATCAACATGTTTACATCCTCATCATTATTGTGATTTGTCATGGCTTTTTGCCGCTCATGTAAGGTAAAGTAAGCTCATTTTATTTATATGGCACATTTTCAGCAACAGGGCTGTTCAAAGTGCTTTAGGCTACATGAATTAGAAGGAAATACAAACAAAATAACAAAAGAAAGGTACTCCACAATTTATAAACTAATAGGAGTTTCTCTGGATGAACTAATAGAAAAGAAAAGTAAAAGTATAAAACTACGGTACATATTAGTAATCCATTATTTATAAACTAGTAGGGATTTTTCTGGATTCTTGTTCTGATCAAACTAGATGTTGTTTCTAAGTTTGTTCTAGTTTATTTTCTAACCAACAGGAGTTTCTCTAGGTCTTGCTCTGATATTAAAACTTTAATGCTAAATGTTGATCTAAGGTAAAGAGTAGTTTCTCTTTACCTTAGAGAAGGTAAAGAGAAACTTTACCTTCTCTAAGGTAAAGTTAGAGAAGGTAACTTTACCTTCTCTAAAGGTCCAGAGGTTTGTTGTAATTTCTGCTCTGGGTTGAGTGAACTGTCAAACTAAACGTTCCTGCTCTGGGTTGCTAAGAAAGTAGTAATTTTACTACATCATCTATTTCAGGGGTCCCCAAACTCGGTCCTCGAGGGCCGGCATCCTGCACGTTTTAGTTCTCTCCCTGTTAGTACCAACAACTT
>CAEGAG010080486.1:0-24665 GCA_903067065.1 Brachyrhaphis terrabensis | reverse complement strand
CTGTTTAAATGTCTCTCTCAAAAAAAGTCTGAATTGTATATTACTACCCCATATGATCATTTTCTCCAAATATCAGATCTTTCCTGCAACTACAACTTAATTTGAGCCTGAGAGGGTTAAAAAAACTCAGAAAAAGTGTAGATTTAAGAAAACTACTCGTGTTTTTGTGTGTATATTGGAAAACTGAGATTTAGGGTTTCATCCTTTGCAGTCTGTGACAAATAATGTGCCAATATATCCACATAGTTGCATCGACCCGATTCCCAATCGACTGCTGTTTTATTAACTTTATATTCCAATGAACTATAGGAGTTAAACCAACATAATCTCTCCACACAAATATTTAATTTTATTTATTTAAGCTTTATTTCACCAGGAAAATCCCATTGAGATTAAAAACCTCTTTTGCAAAAGAACGCTGGCCAAGACTGGCAGCAGCACACACAGATTACAGAACATTCACAGCAAAACAGAAAACGCTAACACCATCATAAATAAATTAACTAAAAGATTCCTCAATTGAAACGTTTACAGACAGATGATTTTTTTTCCCCAGAATCAGTAAGAACAGCCGTAGAAACATCTAGTAATAGCAGCAGCTTCAGCTTCCAACTGGTTCCAAGAAGATGGCGAAGAAAAGTGAAAAGATTTGTTTCCAAGTTTAAATGAACCAGCTGGTCTAAATGTTAAATTCCCACCAGTAAGTGCTTGTTTTGAAGCCATCTGATATAAGTTTTAGCTCTGAGCTACACTGCCACCTATATGTATTTATATGGGTTCATGTGGACGAAAACTTTTCTGAAACAAAATCCATGTAAAATATTTCTTTTAAAAGATTTGGTGGAGATATTTGCAATTAGAAAGGCCCAGCTATGTGTGAACAAGGCTTTAGTGTTGAACCTCATTTCAAACCAAGTGAAACACCCTTCAGTAAGTCAGTACTAGACCGCATTACAGGACATATTTGACTCCTGTATCTGTTTTGTTGTTTCTGCGCTCTCTCCAAAGTGACACCTGGAAAAAATTAGCTTTTCTTTTTAGATAATATCATTCGCTTTATGTCACATATGGCCCGGATGCATTAGAGCTAAATATCTTTCTGACCACACCGTTCATTTTCCCGTGTGTCTAACAACAGAAGGGGTCTCTGCTTTCCGTGGCTCTGTGAGCGGGGAGGGGCGAACCACCTGCTGCTCCAGGTAGGAGAAACAAGAGCATATGTTGTTTTATGAGGCTGCGCCTGAATTGGTGCAACCACATCTGTTCGTGCTCGTGTTCTTAAAGTGCTGCATCTCCGCTGGCGTCTGTGTTTATACGGGGGGGATGGGGACGATACGCAGAGATTCCTGGGTGTCTGGGTGTGTGCTGTGTTCTGCTTCAGTAGCTCCATTTGGCCGACACTCTGTGGTCTCTAGACCTTCTTTAAGACCTGCCTCAACTAGGATCAGGCCTGATCTCAGTTCTTTTATTAGATCCTGTCTCTGTAGCAGCAGACAAACACAAAGAACTTATAGGTGATTCACACAACTGACTAACACTGTGCAAACACACAGAGCTGCAACAGGAAGCTGGTGGAACAGCACACACTCTTTCAGATGACGTCCGCTGATCAGAGCAGGACACAACAGAAAAAAAATAAAAATCCCAATCTTGAGCTACCTGTTTATCTCAGAATTTAAACTATGTTACAGATTCACTACGATCAGGTTTATCTCATAGAATTTCTTTTCCGAAGTTGTCATTTGATGTCTGAGGTTTGCTTTCTGTCTGATGGCAAACAGAACAGCTGCAACTTGCCCGATTTCTCTCTCTTCCTACTAGCATGTTGCTAGTCACATGTTTTTTGTAAAGTTTATTGAATAACAAGATAAAACATAAAGAACAGAACACTGTGAAGGTGACAGGAACTTTGGCAGCTATGTGACGCACAAAACATCATATACAGTAGCTGTGACCAAACATCTTCAGGACAAAACAATGTCTTCAGGTAAATGACATTGTTTTGTCTTTTACCTGAAGATTTGTGATGAAACTACAAATGACTCACTGGAAATTTGCTCTCTCCCCTGTGTAGCATGTCCTATTGCAAACCAACCACAATGAGTAGCAGCAGAAGATCCTGTTATGTTGATGAATCAGGATGAAGGACAGCAAATAATGTAGTCCAAGTATAGTCTAAGTCCATGGATTTCCTCTGATCTTGTCCATAGTAACAAACATCAAATGAAAATGAAAATAAGATAAGTGAAAAGTTTGCATTGTAAGTGTTTTGTTTTATCTTAATTTGTCTGGATCATTTTATTTATTTATTTTATGACTTGAACGTCATTGATTTTCCAACAGAACGATATACCACAGTTCCACACTTAGCATAGCCCAATTTACCAATGACCAAATGAACCGGAGCATCCAGGCAAACAATCTGGAGTTGGGTTAAAGCGGACTAAACAGGGAAGGTGTGAATGCTTCCTTAAACTTCTTCTGTTTAGTTGTAATGTTTCTCATAAAACTTTTTAAATATCTGACATTCAAGACGATTCAAACCTACTGTTCATGGTTTTGCTTTTTCACTAATATTCTCTAACAAACCTCTGAAACCTTCACACATCATTTATACTCAGGTTAAAACACACATGTGGACTTTGCGTGATGTTTGAAGCCGTTTGGCAGCATTGTGTTCTTTTGGAGGCATTAGAGTAAGCTGAGCTGAAAAAACCCAATGCAGCCATGAGTCATTTTCCTACAGTGAAATATAGTGACGTTTGTGGCTGCAATGTGACAAAATGTGGAAATGCGCAGGGTGTGTGAATCCTTTTGAAAGTCGTTGGATGTTTCACTCCAAAGTGTAGAAAGAGACTTTTTTTTTTTGTTGCAATTGCATTATTTTTTTTTCGGCCGCATCGAAATTTGTTTATTTCGCAAAACATTTTTTCTGCTTCACACGAGTCACATGATCAACAACAGAATGTTACTGTTGACACAAACCACGAAGAAGACGACAGGAAGTGGTAGGAGCAGCATGTTTTAATGACTTATTTCATGAACAAAGTTATCCACGTAATTTTAATTGTCTTTCTTTAACTGAAACTAGGCAACTGCAAATTTTTGTTCTTTGGACAATAATGAAATATTTCTAAAATTTTGCACACATTTGAAACGCAGCTGTTGATCCTCCCTTTTGAATTATTACCAGCAAACATCCAAACCAGCTGCCAACGTGAAGACAGTTTCTCAGGAACCAGTTTTAAAAATGATAAAAAGAGAAATGATTCAAATATAAACCTCAACTCTGAAGCACAACTCCAGTCTACTTGGGTTAAAAGCCTTACTGGCTCTGCTGCAGGTCACAACAATCATCTGGACTTAACAGAAAAAAGTTGTTTTTTATTGTTTACAAGAAAATAGTGATTAACCTCTAAATCTAACAGAATAAACTAAAACATCAAGGACAAACAGTTTTTACAGTGTAAGGACATAGGAGCACAGTGTGCCTGTTTGAAATGAGATGCCTGCTCATGCTTATTTATGCTGCCCTATGAGTCACATCTGCATGGTGACTTCTGTTGACAGGTTGTTGGGTTTTTTTCCTAGCAAGACTCCTGCTAATAATGTGAAATAAGCACAAACACACAAAGAGCTGATGTTGTCATCACCTCAGAGGCGCTCGATGCTCTACACGAGATCCAAAATGTCACTTCAGCTGGGTGGTTTCCCTTCAATGGGACTCTGCTGCTACTTGTTAACTGCCTGCTGTCAGTGTTCATATTATAGAGTCGTTACACAGTATTAGCAATCTTTGTTTGAACGGCATTTATAGGTGACTGTAACCCACAGTGGTTGACAGAAGGTGGATCAGGCACAGATAAAATAGCTAGTACAAATATTAGCATTAATCAAACTAAGTAAGCCTCCATCCACTGACCTTAACATGGTGTTTATCTCCAGCAGTCATTGGTTGAGGGGCAGGTTATACTCTGGACAGGTCAGCGATCTAAGACAGGGCAACACGGAGACACACAGGACAAAGAACCATGCACACACACACACACCTGATGACAGTTTAGAGATATTAAGAGTGTTTTCACACCTGATAGTCCGGTAGACCCGGTTTGATTGAGGACCAAAACTGCAACATTTATTACATTTCCAGTTGGTGTGCTTCACTTTCAAACGGCGCTGTGTCAAATAAACCAAACTAAATGAAAAACCTAAATATCAATTAATGTGCATTGTCCCTACCAAATATATTAAAAGAAAAAGTTGTGAATAGTAGTGAAATTGAAGGAAGCAATGTTGTAAAAAATTTTTTTAACAAAAATCAGAGAAGAAATATGTCCCCTTTACACCAGTATCTATAAACAGAATCCAGTGCAAGCATTTCTCTTGCAGTCCCGCTGTGCTGTCAGTAGAAGTGACTCTTCATGAGGCCAAACAGTCAGATTGTGGAGCAGCATTGGCATTGTTTGGATATTTTAACTTTTACATGATTCATGTAAGATTTTTGTGGTGAATGTTCAGTGTTTTGTTTTAAAGCAAAGCAAGAATTAACTTTTCACAAGCAACTCTATGAAGCAGCTATGTGTTTGTTGAAGCCATTCATTCCAAATGAATCCTAACTCTAACTAAGAGTGATCCATCGGAGCTCAGCAGTTCTCCAAATGAACTTGGTGTTCAGGAACAGTTTCCTTCCCTCAGATTCCCTCTCTCTCTCTCTCTCTTTCCTTCTCTCTCTCTCTCTGTGCCGCTTCAGACCAGTTGGTGAACTTAGTGACAGGAGCTCAAGGTCCACTTTGCTATTCTTAGTGCTCCTGGAATGCTTTTCCTCCGCCCTGTTATTTTGTTTGTGTTCTCTTCACGCGGCTCATGTTAGGAAACTTGTTTGGCCCGGCTGCTCAGAGCCGGGATAACAAGCGGCCCCTGAGGCCAGTGACGTGCCACTGAACTGTTGGTGAGACGGAACAGTCACCATAAGATGAATAACAAGCTTCCTGTTGTTCTTTTTTTTTTTTTTCAAGGAAAAAAAAAGTACATTTGTCATCTTGAACCTAAACAAGTCCTTTTAAGGCTCTGAAATGTGACCTTGAAAATAATCAAAGTTGGTGTGAATTTAGATAAGCCAAACACAAGATTGTTCAGAGTGATTTGGAAAAGGTTAAACATTTAATGGACGGGTAGTTTAGCAGAGGAAGTAATGAATCTATATCTACAACATCTGTCTAACTGGACAACAGTAAAACTTCCTTTCAGTTCATCTATGCAGCACAAATTCACAACACGTCACCTCAACGCACTTAAAAACAAGCTAATTAATTCCAATCACACATTCATTCCAGCTGAGCCTGGTTGTCAAACTATGCAGTGCAGCCACTGACTTGTAGCATTCACTCTTTCTGAGCATTCAGCAACAATGGAGAGGAAAAGCGCCACTTTAAAAGGAAGAAACGCCCAACAGAACCAGAACCAGAACCTGGTTCAGTATTATTGCTCCCAACTCGGGGTGTCAGGGAATAAACAAAAACTGGTCTGGGACTACTTCCTTTGTAGAAGTTCATGCCAGTGCTTGGTATATTCTTTGTTGACTTCATTGAGGAAAGAGAGCTAAGCAAAGAAACTCTGAACTGGTTTTAACATCTGTAGGATGGAAGAGAGCACACACAGTCAGTCACAACCAGTTATGTCTAGGAGAGATACAGGATCAATCATCTGAAGACTTGTTCACATGGCAAGATTATGTTGATTTTTGTCTTCCAACATCCTGATTATCACGTTTGTTCTAAAGATGATCTTAAGTGATGTTCCTGAAGTGTTTGGTATGTTGAAACCACTCTGATCTACAATTGGGGCTATTCAACATGTTGGATTGCCTTGTGTTGTTCTCCGAGAACAAACGAGGATGCAACCTGTTTGAATGAGTCAGATAGCCAATCAGAAAGCGAGGTGACAGAAACATGGAGGGGAGCAGAAGACAAAACACCACTCCCACAACGGACCAGAAAGACCAGTGGATATTGGTGATATCTTCACCATTGCTCGTATGAAGAGAAAAAAACAGAGAGAAGATAATGTTGAAAGTTGAAATAACAGCAAATAACACCAAATTAGAGAGAAGGTGTAGAATGTAGCAGAGCGAGGAGAAGTGGTCAGTCTGTCCTGCTGCAGCCTGAGCATTTAGAAGCTCAGCATAACCAAACTGTTCTAACTATAGGCTTTATCAACACACAAAGGTTTAAGCTTGGTCTTTAAAGTAGACAGGATGTCTGCCTCATGGACTAAAACTGGCAGCTGGTTCCCCGGGAGTGGAGCCTGATCAGTCCCACACAATACAATCCTTGGTATATTACAGTCTAACCTAGTCTAAAATCCCAATTGGTATAAGATAATCCATCTATGGAAGGAACCAGCAGACTCCATCAAGTGTGCAGCAAGCATGAGTGTGAAGGAGCGACTTATTTGAAGAGGACGAGAACAGCAGAGTATAATCGGCCATCTGAACTTTGACAGTGAAGATCTCTGCAAGGCTGAGCCACACTGACCAAATCGCTTCTCATCGTCACAGTTGCGTGATGAAAGTTGGCTCATTTTGTTCTCAGCCTCATGTTGTCCACCCCATCTCGTCTCGACGTGTACACTAAACATTAAAAATGATGTTGGTTGGAATAAGAACATTTGTAAGTTGAAGTCTAAAGAAGTGGTTACATGTTTTACAGTCATCTGAAGTCATCTCGGTGGTTTCCAGGCAGCCAACAATTGCCTCTAATAAGCTAAAGTACCACAAAGCTCTTGTGTTAAATATTAACAAATATAAATATATGATATACAAATTATAACACAAGTGAGAAGTTATAAGTAATTTAAATATGCCCTAAATATAAAATAAATTAAATCGATAAAAAGTATTTACATGGAAATATGTGAATCAATAAATGAGTCCAGATAGAAAGATGTTTAAAATGAACATCTCTGTTTCTTCATAGGGACTTTATATTGACTTCCATTCATTTTCGTTCCTTTCTACAGCCTAACACTGACCTCTACCCTAAACCCTAACCCATTACCACTACATGCCTTACCACAAAACCTAAAATAAACTCCATTCACACTTAAGCCTGATCCCTAACCCAGAAACAACACTTCTTCTTCTGGGACCCGAGCTCCGGGCCTAAAGGGAACAGTCGGTCCCCACAACATACTATTTGATGGGGAAATGGTCCTCAAAATGTATCTAATGCAAGGCCACACACACACGCAAACACACCCCTGTGGTATAAAAGTATACACACATACACACACATACATGCCGAGTAGAGAGGACACGAAATTTTCACACAAATTCCAGCAGAGTGGTCCTGGCCAGAAGGCAGGTGTGTTTACTTTGAGCTGTGGTTCCCAAAAGTTCAGTTTATGGCTTAGAAAATAACAGAAGCAGAAAGCTTGACCACAACTAAAGCTGTTTGAATGAAACAAATGTTTCCAATAGGTCACAAACACAGAAAATATTTCAAATTAAGTTCAATCTTTGCTTTTTTTGTCACAATAAAATGTTTCAGATCATTTACCCAGAGCAAATAAAATAAGTTGCTTTTAATTGATTTTACTTATTTAGAGAATATAACCATCCAAACCAATCCAGCCGTTTGTGAAAATAACTAGCCCATTTTTTTAATCATGACGTTTTTCTGGTTCATTTTCTTTAGCCACACCTAAAACAACTCCAAATGAAAATGTTCATATTAGTGAACTACTACTACATTATGTTAGTAGTACTGCTTTGTTAACTTTGAAGCTTTCTTTCAGCAAAAAATTTTAAACTTTAGTGTTATTTTACTACGCCAGGTTACCAACCAGTCCAAAAGTAAATCAAAGAGGGTATGCTTATGTGCTTTCTATATTTTCAAAAGTTTCTTGAAAGAGATCCCAGGTCCCTCTTGAAAATGAGATCCAGATCTCAATGGGGTTTACCTGGTTAAATAAAGGAAATAAAATAAATAAATAAAGACAGGTGCAGAGAGAAATGTTAAGATCTGAAGAAGACACCAGCAACAAATAAAGTCAGAACTTAGATCTGGGAATCAAAACAAACTAAATTAAAAGGTTTTTTTGACGTTTTGAAGAGAAACTTTGTAATGCTATTATGAATTCATTACATGCAGTAATGATATGTCATGTATCTCAATTAGCTTGTTGCTAGATAGACACTGTAAAATATTACCTCACCAGCTTCATTTGCCAATCCATTGATCGTGGCAGAGGAAAAACTGCCTCTATTGTTTGCATACCTGTTTGAAATTGTTAAAGTTAGCTAGCACAAGCTAAAGCTAGGTAGAACAGGCAGAGTACCGTACATCTGACTAGGTTGTTAGCTTACACCACTTTAAAGATTTGCATACATTACAGTAAGGGTACAGAGTTAATCACCAATAAGTTAACAGATCTTAACTACTAAGAACTTCAAGCATTCCATCTAACTTAGCAATATCTTCAGGTGAACATTTAAGGTGACTATTATTTTTCAACTTAAAATTTGGAAATCTAAATTTCTGATTAAAATTGAAATGCATAATTCAACTGCATCCGTCGACCAACCATACAATGAATAAAATGTGTTGTGTTACCAGACAACATACTGTCCACCTGCAATGGTGGTAAAATAAATAAATAAAAAACACGATTACTGTGGTTGTACTTGTCATAAAAGGTTTGAGGTGTAATACAAATGAAATTCAAATCGAACTAAGCAGATTTCTTTTTGTAATACTCTTTTGAAAGGCGGCCACACTACACTTTTATTCATAATAGAGTAACTTGAGCAAAAGGTGATCAATTCAGCTGAACAACTCAGTTCAAAAGCTATTATGCAAGTGAAAAGTTCATCAAACACACATTCCTGTTCAGAATAATCAGCCTGTCCTCTGGCAGAATCGTCATGTTCTCAAGTTGTACAGAATGTGCTTGTGTCAGAATGTTTTCCTTGTTCCCTCTCTTCCTCCTTCTCTCAAAACACTGCTGACCGGAGTTCTCGGTATCCAGCCGAGCAATCACATGTCTCCCAGGCTTCAGTGGATCACACAACACAGAGACACAGAGCGAGATGGGCTGGGCAAAGGAAAGCAGGCTGATAGCAGTGGGGGCGGGGTGGCTTTCTGGGGTGGCTCGGAGCACGTGTTTGATGTAGACCAGCTTCTACCCTCAGAGACAAGTGAAAGCACGTGGATGGGGTTGGGAGGGGCGTAGGGAAAAGGTGGACGGTTGGTAACGGGCACCTCTGCAACAGGAGGAAGCAGCACTCCTGGATCCATGTGACAGCTCTGCTTTAGTTAGCAAATGGCTTCACTTTTCGAGAGAATGATAAGGTATGTCATGTGTTACGACACCTGAGCAGAGAGTTGGACTTTGTAATGCCGTGTTCAGTTAAAGAGGCTTCCGCTTCAGGGCAACCTCAACAGCCATCTGCTGATTTCACTGTAAAAAAAAAAACCATGCTGGTTTTTAAAGTGGATCTTGTTTCTCGTCAGTGAAATAAGTGCTTTATTTGTGGTCAGAATATTCTCTTACTTTTGAGATGAGTGTTGAAGCTGCTTCAGGGCAGTGAGGGAGAGCTTAGAAGTGAACATGAACTATTTTGACCTGAACTGTGATTATTTGTGATTATCAAATAAAATAAAATCTGTTTTCGAGAAGGACTGTGACCTACAGACAGGCCTTCTAAATCAAATTACAAGTGCAGGTCATTTATTTAAGCTAGTAGAATGTATTTATATATCGCATTAAAATTACAAAGTGCTTCATGAAGACATGAACAAAAAACATGAATGTAAAAAGTGCCATAAAATGCAGCAGTCTAGTTAAAAACCTGCCAGTGTCACAATGTCTTCAGCTGCTTCTTAAGAGTCGGTGGAGGAATTCACTTCAAATCCTGAAACTCATAATATAGATTCATTACACACAGAGAGACAGATCAGAAATGTATTTGTTCATTTCAATTACTCTGGCTTAAGGACAATAAATCTTTTGATTTTTTTTGGAATATTAGAATTAGGCTAATTGCAAATTAGCATTTAAGTGGAAAAGCCTTCTATAAAACAACGGTTGCAATGTTTTATCATAAAATATCGTCTCATGTGCCACCCTTCAATAAATAAACCTCACTAAGAAACTAAAAAGAATGTTTTCTAATCCAGAAATATTGATATTTAAAACATCATGTGGATGTTTTAAATATCAATATTTATTTAAAATATTGATATTTTAAATAAATAAAATATCTTTTTATTTATTTAAAAGATAAATAAAAAGATATTCATTTAGGTAGTGTCTAAGGGTAGAGTAGACACTAATCAGGGTAGAGTAATGTCTACTCTACCCTGAGGGTAGACTTTTAGTCTACCCTCAATCGCTACGGAAACAGTTGCAGGTCACAATGTATTTGTCCGTGCATCCTTATAAAGTCTCATACTCGTGTCTAAAATCAAGGCCTTCGAATGTCTTAAATTCATTTAAAACAATGTAAGTTGGTCTTAAATATGTTAATCACAGGTTTAAATTTAGTTCTGGCAGAATATATTTAGTCTTGTGTATTCTCTGTAGTTCTTTTTAGTTTTTCTTGTGGAACTTTTCTGTTAGGCAAAGGTTTGAGCAGTGCAGACATCTTTACTGCATTTTGTGACTTGAGGTGGTTGGGGCTGCAGCTAATTTACCCTCGCCAGCAAAGTAGCATCTTTGTGTCTATCATGGTGCAAATTTACCGGCGGTTGCCTGGACGACGTTCATCTTCGTCACTGGCTCACTTCTGTTGCCAGCCCATATGATGGATGGTTCATTCTGTCCCACAAGCCTTAGCTCTACGGGGGTTGAGACTGTAGAGAAGCACAAACCTGCTGCCCAGAGCTCACAGCCGATGCAGAGCTGTGACTACCTGGCTTGGCGAGTCAGAGGAGTAGTAGAGGTGGGCTAACTTCTATCCTGTTGCTGAGTCTTTTTGTTTCACACGACGGACAGTCATTGACAAAAGGCACTTAAGTTCTGCTTTGAAGGTGTTTTGTGGCAGGGTCCTGGTTGCATGTTTGATGGCCAACTGCCCCTTGGACCCAATAGCTGAGTGAACTCGATTCAGTGACAAATCTAGACTGTTTTTAGAGAGGGAGTAGTCATTTTGGATGGAGGACATGTTAGACTGCTGCCAAGGCATGAGTCGTGTAAATCAAGAGTAGTGCTCAGAGGTGAAAGATTAATCAACGTTTCTGTCTGCTTGCAGAGAATTCCCGGCGTATGTGTGTGTGTGTGTGTGTGTGTGTGGTGTATAGGGGGGTGTGCGCGCGGGTGTGCGTATGTGTGTGTTGCAGAGACTGCAGAGTGTTTTAGCACCAGTCTATGCTGACACATAACATGCTGCTGGAGCACACCTGCTGAGGTTTGGTCTCATTCTCTCTGCTCCATTCTTCCTCCCCTCCTCCTTCTCCCCTTGCCTCTTGCCCCTCTCTCTAAACCCAACCCAGTTTCCTGGCAGTGTGGTGAGAGATACGTTGGGCTGCGTCTTTGTTTGCGTTCCGTTGGCTTCCTCCTCTTTTTTTTTTGTTATTTAGTGCTTTGGCAGAGCAGAGATAATAGGAGCAGTGCCTCCCCTCCCCCTCCCCCAGCATGGTGCTACATGCCAAGCGACCTGAGACGCTCTCTGACTCACAGCTCAATCCACTGACTTTTATTGGCATGGCTGTTTATCACAAGCACAACAGCGTCTACCACGTCAGTTTATGCATTTTCAGCATGATGAGGTGGCGAGTCGTTTGCTTTGACTAGAAAATACAGTCATCCCTACAGATGTAAAGAACATTAACGTTACTAGAGACTGTCGCTTTGGGAGTGTCCATTAAACAGCAAAACCTGCCGACAAACATTCAAATGACCAGAACTGGTCAGGGTGTGAAAGCATTGAATTTTTAGATTTGCCTGTGATTCCAGTCAGTGTTCGCCAACACCGGTGATCTGGACAAACTTGTTGCTGCATCAGATTAAACTGTTGACACTCTCATCTGGGATTTAGTTTGCACTGTGAAATACACAAACAGACCTTTCTCTCCCTCTGAAGCTAATGAAACAGCAGGTTGGATTTCAGGGAGCCAATCCCAGCTCACCTTCAGTGTCACGTAGGAAAGTACCTTACCTGTTCGCACCATGTGACCGGGCCGGCATGTGTTGCTGAGTGGAGCAACCGAAAGTGTTGAAGTGAGACCTACACAATACATAGCAGCAAAAGGCCATCTCATTCAGAACAACAATGTCTTACAGACAATGAAGGCTGTTTCAGTTTTATAAACCATAACCTGCATGTAGACGAAATACAGTTTCTCTGCAACTACAGTTCATATCAGAATGAGGTTTTTTCGTAATATCTTATCTTTTGTGAAGGTCACTCCAGTCTTTGACTTGACCTTAAACCACTCTTCAACTAACTTGGTGTTATTCTTTGAGTCACACAAATCTAAGTACTTTATATGTCAAATTGCTCTCACTTTATATTGTTAATGTTTGATTTTCTATTGCTGTCCTTCTGACCACTATGACATGTGCTTGGTTAGGTTACTTTATTTAGATTTATTTGAATCAAAGCAGGACACAGAAGAGGTGAGCAGAACTTAAAAATTAAACTAATATAAAAATAACACATTGAGTAAAAATAGAAACAAAATCCATTTGGTAAAATTCAGCTTGTTCATTTCAATAACATCAGTAGGAAGAAGGAAGAAAGCTGTTTGTTTAGGGACTGAAAGCCTTTCTCCCTGTAAAGGACACGTTTCACTGTGGACCAAATTCAGCAGCATCTCCACCAGGTTTTTGGCTTTTGTTCTGAGGGTGATGTGCATATACCTGGCAGGTTTTATATTTCTAAGAGATCTTCTTGTAATAAGATGAGTATCCTAATGAAGAAATGAAATTCAAAGTTAAGGAAACTTACAAACGGCATGGGCAGAGTCACAGGGGAATCAATGGTAAGAAAGTGAAGATCTTAATGCTATAGAAGCTTGGTTACTGGATAAGGAGCAGGTGGCTGATGGTTGCAGGTGTGAAAGAAGAGCAGGCATGCTGAGGGAAAGAGGCTGATAAACGAGGCAAGCTGAGAAGAACATAAACAACAACCACCAATGAAATCCACAATGAATAAAATCTGAGAACAAACAAAGAAAGCAAACACAAAGGAATAAACTGAAACGTCAAGATTTAGGCTCTAAACAATGAAATAATCAAATGACAAAAACAGATGGAAATCAAAAATGCCCAAGAATTGAGACAGTTCCAGACCAGAACCCGTTCAGCTCTGGAGCACAGAACCCGTCTCCTTCCTGAGTGATCGTGGTTGGACATTTCCATCATGTCTCTGCTCATGTGTAGTTGAACAGATGACTGTGGATCCTTCAAGAATCCCCAGATGAACCAGAGTAAGCAACGTGATCCAGATATTAATTATAAAATTCAGCACTTGGTACAGCCAACCAGGCATTACATGACTTCTACATTGATACCTTTGACAGTGAAGGCACCAGCCTTTTATTGTGTCTAAAACCTAATATTGTAATTTCATCTTGGTCATGATTTATAGATTGTGTATTTGAGATAATGACAAGTATAATCACTTGTAACATGTCTCTTTAGCAACTAATATTTCATTTGATCACTGCATAATAAACAATCAAACCTGTCAAGATGAGATATTTTTGTGAAGTATGAAACATTACTCTATAACTAATGACTCATAAATATTTGTAATAGCAGGACTGAGCTGAAACTATATATTAAAAACATCTATTTAGCATTTCTTAACATATGCACAAGCACAGTACGATTCACACGAAGGTACTTCCAATTTAAGCAAAGGATGTACCGTCAAAAACATTCAAATGAAATGGAAATCCTTCAGCTGCATGTGTGGAAATTCAACACACAATTAAGCAAATCTTTACAAAAAAACAAATGTCAAAACTTTTTTTTTCACTCCAACTTAAAAAGACAGTCTGTCTGAATGTAGACCTTCAGACAGACTTCCCTCATTTAATCAAATGCAAAAAACCAGAGGCACTAAAATGATTAGTTTTTGTTTTTCCACATCATTATTTCCTTGAGTTGCAGCCTCACCTCTCAGCTCAGTCTCTCCTCTGAGCTCTTTTGGTGTCATAGTTGACAAAATATCCCAGAGCTCTGGTGGGTTGACACAGGAGACATCTTAACATAGAAACATGGATGTTGTTCAGCTGAGCAAAGCAGCACCAAATGTGTTAAGTAAAAAAATCTCCTACTCACTTCACACATAAGATTGTAGACTGTTGCTATTTGCTGGCATGGTCTTATATCCCACAAGTTTGAATATTTTCATCTGGAATTGTCTGAAACACACGGTGGACTCCAGCACTCAGTCAAATGGGGTCATTTTTCAGCAAGCTCATTCATGGTGATGCATTTTTGGTGAATGGATTGATTTTAATTGATCGAATATTTATGCAGGTGTGGTGCAAAATTGCTGATAGGCTGCCTTTAATGTCTAACAACACAAACACACTGTAAGGCGGGTCTATGTAGGAGCTCAGGGTCCAAGTAGAGAGAAAACAAGCTAATTATGACAACTTAGTGTAACATTCTTTATTTACATAAGGTAATTCCACGTACCTTATGTGTCAGTGCAGTGAAGGCATAGCGCCCCCTGCCTGCGTGGCCGGGTATATGGTGCTGGTTACTGTAATCACTGGCAGTCTTTGTGCAGTACAGAGTGTAGAAAATTATTACATAAAACATTTCTATTATCTCATGTACAGTGTGTGTAATAAGTACCTGACACCAGTCTTTTACTGTCAGTGTGTTTAATATTGTAAACACTCTGCATATTCAAGTTAAGCGCTAACTTGATGCTCTGTTGTAGCATGTTGTGTGAAGCTCTTTGTGGCGAGCTAATTGCACTGACCTGACACAGCTGTGCCATCATTCAGATTCATTATTTATGTTATTGTGTTATTATATTCTGCTTTAAAATGCAGTAGTCACTGCCAGACTATGGAGGCTGGAGGAGAGCGTGATGTGTAAAGACATCACTGCCAAAGCACATCTTCAGCAATCTGTGCACACTAATACTCATGAATTTCTTTTATTTTGTGCCGACAGTGGCTGATGGAGAATGAGGAATTGATTTGGTCTTAGGAATGATTAAAAATTAATTTTCAAGGCGGACAATTCAGAAGAAGAGAGAAGCTAGCCGGCTAACCCCGCCGCTAGCCACCTTGTCTTAGTTGGTGTCTGGAACAGGGTTTGTCCATCACTTCCAAATCGGCGCCTGGGGGCCGTACTGCTGGCTTACCGCCTCTGAGGAGAAAATGACATTACTGGGAATATCTGCTGTTTAGTGATGGACATGGAGTTTGGAGTATCAGGGTTTACCAACCTGAGCTGTCTTACCGAGGCAGCAGGGACGTCGCATATGTCATTTAAAGTTGTTTTATCTACATTAATAAGTATGTTGTATTTTTATTCCACCATGGAAAACAATAATTTAAGTAGGTTGCTACAGAACTAAAATTAAGATGTGCTCATGCCCATGATGAGGAGACGTAAACCACTGGCCACAACTCTAACATCAGAGGATAGAAAATGACTCAGTCAGGTCCAAAAGTTATAAATGTCAACATCTGATATTTTCTTTTTTCTTCTCCTAAGAGTTTTTGCAGCACTGCCTACTGTCGAA
Organism: Brachyrhaphis terrabensis; assembly: GCA_903067065.1. Taxonomy (NCBI): domain Eukaryota; kingdom Metazoa; phylum Chordata; class Actinopteri; order Cyprinodontiformes; family Poeciliidae; genus Brachyrhaphis; species Brachyrhaphis terrabensis. The sequence continues at coordinate 8,947 of CAEGAG010080486.1, read as the reverse complement.
TTTTTTTTGCAACAGTAGGCAGACAGGGAAGAGGGTGGAAGACATGTGGCAAAGGTCGTTTGGACCAGGAGTCGAACCTGCGACGTCCGCGTCGAGGACTGAGGCCTCCAAATGTGGTGCATGCTAAACCCCCTGCACCACCACAGCATGCCCCCATTCCCAGCTGTTTTCACCTGATCCTACAAAAACAAGACTGACGTGTTTCATGCTCATGTACTGCTTAATGCTCCTGTGTGGAAATAAAATTTGTCACATTAATGGTAAGAAACAAAAGCAATTATCTGATAAAACAAAATAAAAGTCTTCCGTGAAGCTGAGAGCAGGCTGCCGACGTAGGTTGGATTTCCTCTATGTTACATTTGATTCCTTCCAAGTCACACTCTGTCAGAAATTATTTACACGATAAAAAGTTGATTTGCGGGTGCTGTGGTGGAGCAGGGGTGAAGTACAACCCCTGGATGGAGGCCTTAGTCCTCGATGTGGACGTCACAGGTTCAAGTCCCACCCTGATGACCTTTGCTCCATGTCTTCCCTCTCTCTCATTACCCACTTTCATGTCTAACCTCTATCAAATAAAGGCCACTTGAGCCAACAGAACCTTTAAAATAAAGCTGAACTGCATGTTTCTCAGTATCATATTGTGTAGCTGTGTCTTCAGATCCACAGGACCAAATCTTAACTCTGCTGATGAAATACACTTTTCTCCTTGTTTGCTTGGCTTTGTCTCACAATTAGTGTGAAAATGAATCATCATGAAGAACATGTTTTGGTGTTCCTGTTTTTGTCCTGGTGATTATGATGGGGAGTGGTGGTTATTAATAATCTATTTCCCTCAGATTAGATTAGAGAAAGCAGGAGTGGAAACATAAAGTTTCCCCAGTTGTAAAATGTAGTGTGGTTTTTTGATTTTGGTTGGCTACATGTATGACTAATTCTCTCCTGACCACAAAAACAAAAAAACAGAGCTTTACATAAGTATTCACACGCCTTGCGTTTTGTTTCACAGTTGATTACATTACAACCTTCAAATGTCTTTTATTTTATTGGGAATGATTGTGATGGGCCTACCTGAGAAAACTGCATCAACCTTCCTCCACCTGTCAGTCTTTCCCAGCTGAAACGGTTGCCCACTCTTTTTTGCTAAGTAACTTCAGCTCAGTCATGAATTTTCAGGTTTTACCACAGAGGAGGAGGCGGCGTTCAGCCTCCTCACCACGGATCAATGACCATGTTTTCCTGAAACCAGCTGAGGAGACGGTGCTGACTCACCCGAACAATGAATCAGTCTGTGTTCCACAGAGCAACATGATGCTGTTGAGGGACACATCACAGCATCAAGGTGAAAGATGCTCACGGACAATATGATGCTGACTGATCACTGGAAGAAGATGTGATCCTGCTTAAAGATAGAGACACTTGACTCACTGCAGGAAATCTTAAATAAACACTCAGAATATCTTGATTGAGAGCTTGGAAGTATGAAGGACATTACAGCAAAGCAGGTGGAGAAAACAGAAGGTACAGCAATATGTTTAAAAGCACAACCTGTAGACAGAGCATGGCTTAGAACTCAATATGAGGCAAGATTGACAGACTGGTGAAGACATTCACCTCATGTTCAAGACCAACATTGGTTTATATTTGGAGTGGTTTATATACTTCACCGCACCGCTCCATGTTCTCACTAAAAGCAGGAAGACAGAGCACATCACCCAGTTCTAAAGTCCTTCCACTGAGAGAATAAACTAAATACTGTGAGTTTATAAGTCACTGAACAGCTTAGCACCACAATACATTAAAGATCAGCTGGTGTTGTATCAACCTTCCAGACCACTCGGGTCTTCTGGTTCTGGTTCTGCTCTGCATCAGAACTAAACATGGAGAAGCAGCATTCAGCTTCTGTTCACCACAAATCTGGAACAAACTTCTATAAAATTGCAAAACAGCTGAAACACTGAGTTTCCTTTAAATCTGGGCTATAAACCCAGCTGTTTAGTGTGGCTTGTTTTGAACGAAACACTGATCAACATTTGATATATATTGATGATTATGACGAAGACACTCAGTAAAATGTAATGTTTGCTTCTGTTCGCAATTCTTGACCGTATTGTGTCTCATATTACTTTGTATTTTTGTTTTCATGGTGTAAAGTACTTTGATTGATATTCTTGTAGAGCAAAGGTAACTGCAGGCATTGCTGCTAAAGGAAGATGTTCCTGATGTCAAAGAATGTTCTTATTTGCATGGAGTCTCTCCAGATTCCCTCCACAGTTCAGAGTGCCCCTCCTTCATGTACAATGAGCTTTACATCATGTTTTACTTTTTATTCCCACATCACATTATACCTGTAGTGTTGCCTTGATTTTTTATGCATGTTTGAGAAACCTTTTCATTCAACCATTCAACTGTGGATGGCTCTAACTCACAGAGCCTCATAGAGCAGCCCTCCCCATCACTCCTCCACTCAGCTCCTTCAGACTAGCCAGCAGCAATTAGCAAACACCTGATGGAACTGCACATCTGCTGAGCTCATCACAGGAGCTACTTCTAGGTGCAAGGCTTCTAAAAATGTTGTTAAAGAGTTAACAAAGGAGCCATGCTGTCATGGCTTCTCTATTAAGAAGCATGAAGGCAGAGTTTCAGAAAGAGCAGGAGTTTTTAAAGAGACAGAGGCCCAATTTCAAGGTGTTAAATCAGAAAGACAAATTTCTTCCAAGTCATATTACAACTGAAGGTAGCAGTAACTTGATTGTGCTATAAAATGACACTATGTGGCTGAAAAATACATAATACTGCTCTTTTCAACAAGTTGTCTTATCGGCTGTTTTTGCTCAGTAGCCTCAGATAACAGCAACATTGTAAACAGTTGAAGCTAAACTACAATAAGTACAAGTAATGACGGGCCGAGCACAGCAGTCTGAGAATCTTGTGTGTAACTTATTATTCATCTCTTAAAAGTGGCAAAAAGTGTCTCATTCTGTCAGTTCCTGTTTAATACAAAACATGGCAGCAGCTCAAATGAAGCGGTCTCATGCATAGTCACACAAAAATGGATGCATGCCGACTGGAGCGAGTGACGCGTCCAAGTTCCTTCATGGCCTTAATCAAAGGCAGGCGTCGCCGGTGACACAAATGCTCACGGCAGAGGCAGCGGAAACTGCAGACTGTAGCAAATGCCGGCTCATCTCATTATCACAGACGCATGAGAGGAGCCACATTACCATTTCTAGCAGATCTGTCACTGCAAGTGTTCACGGGGGTGGGCAGGAGAAGGAAACAGCCAGGTTTACGCGTAAACATCTGGAACTGTGTGAATATTCGAGGACTGATTAGGCGCGCCGGGACGTGTGCCAGCAGGTTTCATTAAGCATACGTTGTCACTCGGTGCTGTTTGTTTCTGTGAATTACAGAACATGTTTATGCTGATATGTGAAATCAGGTTTTCATATGATATATGAATAAAGACAAGAAAGCGTGCTTTTCACCGGATATAATAAACTGATTCAAACCGGTGGCTCTTCCTCTAAGTAACAGCGGCCCTGTGGTTTCTCTGAATGATTCATGCTGCGTGGTAAATATTTACTAGATGTTCTGTTTCATAATCAGACTAAGACTTAAAAGTGGCTGGAGTGAAATTAGACGTCCAACCACATGCACACAAACAACACAACTTACACACCCAGAGTGGATAACACACAAAAGAAATCTGTCACATTAATATTGAAATCTGGAAGTTTGGAGGATTTTTAAGGATTTGCAGATAAAGAAGTTTCAGTATGCAAAATACAGGGTGGGACATAAGTTTCCATCCATAGGAGAATGTAAAATGTAAATTTCAGATACCCAAAAAGATGCGTTTGACAAAAGAGCAAAGAATTTAAATTATACTAATGGCTGGATCGGGAAGCAGTCGCATGGCTGCACAAAACTTCACCAGACAAAAATGGAACGAGTGTCACACGACACTGTGGCAAAACTTATTTGCAAGTTTCAGAAAACCGGAAATGTTGCAGATCAACCACAAAGTGGTCCAAGACGTGCAGCGACTACAGTCACACAAAAATAAAAATGGTTGTCCAATATAAATGTTTATTTTTTCTATGTATGGAAAGTCATGGCCCACCCTGTAGAATAATCCTGCACTAAATCTAGATCACCTATAAAGATGCATGTCATCAACATGAATGTCATTGTGGGGCTTTTACTGTCTTTGTTTTAAGGTGTTCTGATTCTATATCACATAACAGCAGTAATTCTGTAAACTGAAGAATAAGCCTCTTTTTGTATGTAAAGAAATTCCAAAGTACTTTATGGAAGTAAATTACATCCAATCAGACCAGCATGAACCTGAACTGACAGCTGGATGTTCAGAATCGAGTGGAAAATAAGATTTGGATTCTGATTATCAGGATGATCAAGGCTGACAATGTGACATGCTTTATGACTGAGTTGGGAATCCAAAGTGGTGAGAATGGAATATTATTTGTCAAGTACAGTTTATAAACAGTTCATTGGAATGGATGAATGGAACCCTTTAAAAGATGTGAGTCAAAGCCCAGAGCTACTGTAACGACACAAACAGCAACCTGCTGTCAGACGTTGTTATCTTGGTCTTTTCTTCAACACTTCCCCTTCAGTCCTCCTCCACACAGCCCCACCTACCATCTCAGGCTCACACTGTTCCTTAACCACACGTCACACACACACAATTCACACACACTCTTGAGGAGTTCTTCTGTATGCCTAATGAAAGAAGAGAGGGACATTGAGACAAATCATAAGGCTTATGCAGAGATATTACACTAACATACTTTTTTTGTCATGTTCATGAAACATTTATACAATATGTAGCAATGACTCATTATCATCATTGGGTATTGCTGGTATTTGGGTTATTTTAGTATGTATTTTATGTAATATAGAAACTGTTTTCATATTGCTGTGTGTGGGCCGTCCTGCATGTTCCTCAGTGTTTTCCTGCTTCACTGTTGGCAGGTCTTTCACATTCTAGTGCTGAGCCTAACACTCTGCTTACTGGGGTATTTCAGACTTTTATAACAGGTATGTTGGAGCATTTGAATGTTATCACACTCGGTCCCTCTGAGTCAGAGCTGTGAATGCAGCTAAAGCATGTTGATGTGTCATGGCTACCAGGTGTGTGAGGCACTGATCTACAGGCGACCTGCGTTCACTTCAGACTCTGTCTGTGATCGGAGGCTAAGATACAAAATACAGTCGTACTTAAAAAAATTATAGTTATCCCATGACTTGTAAAATATATGACCTCGTGTGACCAGAATGTTAAAAAAAAAATAGAGAAACAGAGAATTCCAGAAATATAAAACAATATAATGCATTATACTTCTAATTAAAAAAAATCTGTGTCAAATGTAAAATTTTTGTGCAGCACAAATTTAAGTTTGTGCCGCTATCATTTTGGGGATAATTATATTTCTATAATTAGAATTATAATGAATGAGCAGTACTGCAAAATTTGTAAGTTTGCTAAAGTTTTAAGCACAGCCTGTTTCCTTAGGTCTTACCTTGATCATAGCTAGCTCACCATCGCTGTTAGGGCCTGGTGGTTGTGGCTCTCAGCAGCCAGACTCAGACATAGTGCACAACCAACACTTCTAATATAATAGCTGAAAATGTGAATGTGTAACTAGAAGACAGTGTGCAGGAAGCAGGTACTTCGCAACGTAAAAGGAAAAATCACATTACCATAAGAGTGGCCTTGAACAGAGTCTGTTATCCTGCTGGATCTCCCTGAATTAGTGGTTTCCTAAGCAGCTCATTGGGATGGCACTGGTTGTCCCTTCCTTCTGCGCTCTGTTGTGGCCTGCAGCTTATGTAAGCTGTTATCCAATCGGAAACTGTCTGGATCACAAAGCGCTCTGCTCTGTGGGCCTGACTGTCTGCATGGTGTAAAGATGGGAGCAGAACAAAGACACCTGGATATTTGAAAGGGCTTAAAGTAACTAAAAACCCCACAGTAAACCATGATGTCACCGACACTCTGCGACTGTAAATACTTATACAGTAATGCTGCTGTGGTTTAGTCCATGTTCATGAGATCCTCTGGCTGCTTCTTATAATTATAAACATCTTGTTGAAGCAGGAATGGTTGGAATTGGAGAGAGGACAGTCAGTTTTCACATAAAGATGCTTGAAAAATATTTGGTAACACTTTGTTTGGCAGGGTGTGCATAAGACTGATACGACACTGTCATAAACACATAACAAGTGTGTTATGAACATGAAAGAGTCTTTATGAATGTCTATGACATGAAGTGTCATTCCATAAATAATGACACTTTTAATGCAAAGTTGCTCAAAAAGTTGCATTAAAAGTCCATTTAAAGAGCCAACTTTGTATTATTTTGGAAATAATGACACTTTAGTGCAAAGGTGTTGATGACAGATGTTATGTCATGTTTATGACAGAGTCATGCCAGTCAAAGTGTTACCAAATATTCTCCAGAAAAATGCTGAGCGAAGGCCAACAGGTTGTCTGAGAGGAGCTGAAACCAAAGCAAGGTTCTGCCTCTCAAACAACTTCAGTCTAAATCAGATATGTAACATCTGTCTTCCACAAGTTTACAGTAAAAATGAAGGTAGGAGCAGGTGACTGTCCTGTGGGATCGCAGCATGTTTTAAATGGGTCAGGCTTTGGGTGCCGATGCATCGTCCACAACCTGGTGGACATCTCCATGGCGACGCTGTTCTCCAGCAGTTACACTTCTACAGATAGCTTAACTCCATGGTGCAGTCAAGTTAAGTCCCAATAATGATCAAAAGTTAATATATTTTTATTTTTTAATATCAAATGTCAATAAAGTTGTGTATAGCAATTTTGGACCATTTTCAAATAAGTTGACTTTTATAGATTGTTTTCTGTAAAAATGATCAGATTTGATCATTTTTACTCTATATATTGGCTACAGTGTAAAAAAAAAAATTATTGAATGAAGTTGTTCATAGAACATGACAGCATTCTCATGCATGAGAGCGTGAATCTGGTCAGTTGATGGGAAGATGGACAGAGCTAAATTCAGGACAATTCTGGAGGAAAACCAGTTAGAGTCCACAGAAGACTTGAGGCTGGAGTGGAGGCTCACCTTCCAGCAGGACCACCACCCTGAACATAAAACCAGAGCTACAAGCATAATAGTTCTGATCAAAGTTCGGTTCAGACGTTGGAAAGGTCAAGCTCCAAACCCAAATCTAAAATCAGAGGCGACAGGCTCTATCTGTGATGGAGCTTTAGGAAATTTGTAAAGAATCATTTGGGAAACTAAGTGTAGAAGTTCAAATCTGGTAAGAACCTGCAGCTTTAAATTAGAGTGACAGAAGGTTCTGTGCTGTGTTAATAATAACGATTGCTAAATCTTAATCTCAATTTTAACTACCTTGTCTTATTTTTGTTCTTCTTTACGATTATGCACCACTTTGTGTTTGTCTGTCATGCAAAACCCCTAAAAACCATTTTGATGCTTATGGCAAAAATACTGCAAACAATTTCATGCTACAGTGATAATTTTGCAGGATCCTGTGTGTTTGCTGGACAGTTGATGCTCTATCAAACAAGTGATGCAGCCTGTGAGTTTATTTTTGCCTTAATTTCATGACTCCCGCTTGGTTTCCTGGCTTTATGCTGCTAATTAGTCTGGCATTGTGACAAGATACCACTGACGGTGGAAAACAGGCTAAACTCCCACATAGGAGAATTGATTTTCCTAGTGCAGAAGCTTCTGGCTGTGCAGTGATTGTGTTGTGTCAGTATTTATTTAGGCAGGAGGTGTGAAAAGAAAAAGCTGATTCTGTAATCAGAGTCTGATGGTGTCGGATCGATGTGCATTTGCACACGCGGCCGCAGAACGAGCCTCAACTGGCTCTGCTGCGGTCAATATTAACATACTTCATGAACAACTGAGCCAATCACTGGAGGTGGTTTTATTTCTTTATGAGAAAAAAGGTGGAAGGGGTGGGGCGCTGAATGACCAGGCAATCATTTAAAGCATTCACTGAATTCTGTATGAGATGGGCATGAAATAAGGATGAGCAGCTGCTGGCGAAAGGTATCAGTCAAATGGAGCCGAGAGGCTTTAGAGGAAAAGGACAGAGGGTCTTTGCCGCGCCGCCTGCTCTCCGTCAGTTCAGTCAGCTGTGATTTCCATATCAATATTTGAGTGACACTGAATAATTTAGAGGCGTGCGGAGACACAACAGGATGCGAGGCAGCGCGGCGCCCTGCCACCGCTCCCATTGTTTGTGTGGATCTGGGTGTTTTTCAGGTGGCGCGCCGAATATTTATTTGGAAGTGAGTTGACAGGAGCTGAAAAAGCAATCATCTGTGTGAGGTTCAGAGTTGGTAAAATGGTCTTTTAGATGGCTTTTCAAACAGCCACTCGCTCCCGTGAGTGGAATTTAGGAAAATAGAGAAGCGAAACGGAGATTTCTAAAAGCAAACACGCTGGGCAACTCACTTCCAGTCGAGATGCACCAATCCAAGATCAATATCTGTAGCTGTAGTGATGTTGAAAATAATTCTACATCTGGCATTCTGACTGCTTTGTACGGAAGAGGATTAGGGCCACCGAAAAAAAAAAAAAATGGCAGGATTTTTTTTTTTTTCAGTAGCTCAGGAAAAAAAATCTCAGAGGAAAAAAAATTTTTTGCTAAAAAAAAAATTTTTTTTCAGACGAAATTTTTTTTCTCTAAAAAAAAAAAAAAAAAAAAATTTCTCTAAAAGAAAAAAAAAATAAATAAAAAATTCTTTGAAAAATTTTTATTTTTTATTTTTCTCTGAGAAATTTTTTTTTACAGAGAAAAAAAAAAATCTCAGAAATCAGAGGGAAAGAGTCAGAATTGTGGCTGACGGGCGCCAGTCACTTAAATCAGACATTTTCTCCAGAATGTTCGCTGTCCGCCACAACTCGCGTCT
>CAEGAG010080481.1:0-49090 GCA_903067065.1 Brachyrhaphis terrabensis | reverse complement strand
CTAATATGTTGATTTGTGACAATAACACTGTCACAGCACTGATGATCGACACACACACACACACACACACACACACATTTGTGAGGTAAAAATAAAGATATTATATGTAAAAGTTCTTGCTGTGTAAAATATTATTGTTCAGGGGTGAGACTTAAGACTTGGTGTGTATGGTTCACAAAAAAATGTTTTCCTGACAGTCACAGCTGGTAAGAAACACAGATTCACATTAAATTCCATAGAAAATGAATGTGGGTCATTTTGGACCGACTTATGGAAGAATGGGCTAGTAATATAAAACAAGCTATTTCTTAAAATGTGTGAAAGGTAAATTAAAAATTTTAATTGCATGATATCAATAACATGTTTGTTGAGGAATACCTGGAATATGAAGTGATGAAAACTTTTCATTACAAAGATATTGCAAAAAGATGACCTCACTGGGTCCAAAAGGACTCACTTATGCATCAGAGGGTTAAAGGTGGTCACTATATAAGTTCTGCTTTTTTCCTTACAGGCTATAGTTCAAGCTATTCAAGCTCCACAGATCTGAGCCACAGGCGGAATGGTTCAGGAGGTTCTGCCTCCACAGGCATCGGTAGCATCGAGCCCGGTGATCAACAGGGGGAGAGAGGAGAGAAAGAAAACAGGACCACTCCCACATCCACAGGCTCTCCAGCCTGTTATTTTGCATCTGAAAAACTCTCCACGCCAAATAGAGCTTACAGGTAAAATGCACTGCTTGTCTGGATCAGTATCTAACGCAGTCAGTTTGTCATGTTCTGTATCCATATGTCATCATTTGGTTCAGAGCTGTTTCCATGGAATTAAAAGTTGATGGGTGATTTTGGATTTACATCTAAATTCCTATCAGGACAATTACAGAATTGTTATTGAAACTGGTTATTATTATCCTCTTACATTTTCTTCTATTATTGATTAACGTGTTAGGAAAGCTACATTTACACTAGACCAAAACAATAACCTGTTTTTTAGATATATACATGCATAAAGATCTCTTTTAGAATTCTGTATATTCCATATGTACATATTTTTAACTGTTATACCTTATGAAAAACATTTGCTTTATTAACCGCAGATGTGTTTTTTTTTTTCCTTCTTAGACCTCCAGTAAAACAGAACTCAGTGGAGAATCAACTAAAGCGAGTTGATGCCACGCGGGTGGACGCTGATGATATAATAGAGAAAATCCTGCAGGGCCAGGATTTCAGCCATGGCTTCTTGGATTCCAGTGCAGAGGGTGTGTACCTCTAATCCTGGTGTGGAAAATTGCTTAGCATCTTACTGGTGTCATCAAATTACTTTGAGGTGTTGAAATACGGGGTCTATATGTGCTCCAGGCAAAGTTTTGCGGCACTCCATAGTTGTTTATTCCACAAAAAGTTCTTTTAATCATTGACAGATTCTGTGACTGATCAGTTGAGCTGATTATGATGAAAGATGATCAGTTTTTTCTTACATGTAATGTGTGTGTTGCTGCTGCAGAGGAGGGGCTCAGCTTGTTTGTTGGACCCGGTGGGAGCACAGCTTTGGGAAGCCAACACATGAGGTGGGTGTGGTTATGTAACACTGGCTATTTACTGTAAACATGCAGAAATGCAACTATGTCAGATAAAGGATCTAAAGAGGAAATGTTGCAATTTTTTTACACAAATCTTCTCACCCCATCCATGTCTAATCTGTAGAAACTCTATGGTAAACATATAACAGTCCATATAAAAAATAGGGCTTAGATCAGATATCAGCCCTAATTTCCCGCCATATAACACACTGGCATTCTTTTCCAGGGTCGTAACCGGAGCCTTCAAACAGGTGGTCATCAAGCGGTAGGCTTTAGTAGGCATGAGTCTTAAACAAGAGGGACTACTTCTCCAGGGAAAAGCAGCAGGGCTGAGCAAAGGAGGTGCCAACTGAACTTACTTCTATCTGACTTCAGGAGATTTTATTTCTGTTATGCAACATTTCCCCACATGACCTATCCAGCATCTGTTGGCCATGAAAGCCCCCTGGTGTTCAAAATGTGGAGCTGAAGGACACCAGTGAAACTTTTTGTGCACTGATCACTTTCTTTCATCTTCCCTATAAGGACATTTGGTTCAGACTGTCAGCATTTAGCTCTTTGAAACTTGGAACTCAAATGTTTCTCAAATGTATGCCTGCCCATTCAGTGACTTTTGTTTCATTTTAAATGAAATGTCACTCCCTTTGCACTGAGAGACCCATATGTATCATTAAGTGTTATATTTAGTATTTTAATAAAAGAAATATAAGAAAGCTTTAAAAATTATAACTGTCAGAGCTTTATGCTGGAGTAACGTGCCATTTAATGTGTAATGTTTAAATGTTAAGATTTTTGTCTTTGGTGGGAATTGCAAAGTTGACATAATTTTTTTTTTTCATGATCAAAACTGACAGTAAGATGCTTATTTACCTTTGTTGCAAGATAGCTATTTTTAAGTAGCTCAGCTTAGCAAAACTGAACACGTCTCACCTGGTTGTGAAGGAGGATGACAGCAGTTAAAAATAACCGAAAGGTTTGTTCGTTCATTTTGTGTTGTTGCTGAAGTATATCTGTTTATTGTCTAAAGTTATGTATAATAGTATATTTGTATAGTTAAAGTATTGAAATGTGATGTTTTAAATGTATCAGAGCTGAATGTAAAAGTTGTAAAAAAAAAAAAAAAAAAAAAAAAGAGAAATGAAAGTCATGTCTGTTTTATTCCATGTTGTCTTAATTAAGATTTTTAAATGGAAAGCCATCACCTAAGTCTCTTAAAGCTGCTTGTCATTACTTTTCTGTAAAACTATATTGAAAACTACTGAACAATTTATAGTCGGCTATTCTATTTATTTGTTGGAAGTCAATGCTTAATCAAGAAGCAATGCATCTCCCAAAAATAAGCTTTCACAGCCTCATCACATCATAGGAGGCATAAGGCACATAAACAGAATTCTCTTGGGTAAGTATATTTTATTTCTTGTATATGTGGTCAAGTGTAGAAGAATGAGAAATGTATGTTGGTTTTATTTCCTGACTGTTCTCAAATGGAGCAGCATTAATTTTGGCTTAATTTGGCATAAATAAAATAAAAACGCCACTTCATTCAAACAGCTTTCTTTAAAAATTAAAACAACAGTTTCCCTGAATTGAGAATTATAAAAATAATGCCTTTACACCAGAAAGAAACAATAGAGGGCTTATTAAATGGATCCTACAATAAAAGTACAGAAAAGCACCACTAAATAAGCATTCCATATACAATGGTAAGAGAAAAACAACAAAAGATTTTTGCATGAAACATTAAGCATGTATAACATCTTATTTAAAACCACCTCAAAGATATCAGTGCCACCTGCTGGACACTTTGAAACCCGCTTTGGACAAAAAGGGAATAATGGTCACTTAACTTTGGAAGGTAAGAGTTGACCTGCTGCATATATTTTAGGTTTTTGATCAGAATACTGCTTTAAATGTGTTTACTTAAACACTATGTGGCAACAACATTTTCAGACTATAGGCAACAGAACAGAGATTTTATTTTGGAAAATCTAACGGTAGATGCGAAAAACATATGCAAACCTATGAGCAATATTCCTCAAGTTGGTTATCCGTCCATACCCTGTTTATCCAGCTGTTTTAGTGTCGTTTTTACTGTTTAATTTGCATTTGTTGAGAGAAAAGTATCTTGAACAAAAGGTAGTGCGTGTGTGTATGTGTGTTTCTTTGTTTCTCACCCACTGATTTGTATCCATAATGGACACTAAAATAGTTGGCAAATACATTATCCAGACATTAGACAATAAAGCGTACGTTTGTATGTCTGTGTTCATGCTTTTATTTTTAAAATCCCACGATGACGTAACTGCGTTGCAGGTAGCAGTTGACTGCACCACTGACGTTACAGTTCCGGTACCACCTCGTAGTAGCGCTTAGCTAAAACGGCGGCGGGAAAGTCGCTGGCACTATCTTAACCGCAAATCTACACGAAGATTAAGAGGTCGGAATTGTAAAGGAGCGAGAAATCACTGCCCGTTATTGATGGCTCAGTAGTTGGAACTACGCTAACCGTAAACGACAGCTTTACCGTGTGGGATTCAGCTAACATGGCTAACGTCGGAAACCAACTACCAACGCAGGCCGTTAGCAAGCCTCCATCAGGAAAACATGGCAACGTATTGCCCCTATGGGGAAACGAAAAGACTATGAACCTAAATCCAATGATTCTTACGAATGTGCTCTCCTCGCCGTATTTCAAAGTTCAGCTGTATGAACTAAAGACCTACCATGAGGTTGTGGACGAAATCTATTTCAAGGTAACGCCAGCTAATGCTAAGCCGCATGCTAGTTAGGCAACCATGTCCGCTCAGCGTAGCATTCATTGTGAACCAAATGACTTGCAAACAGGCTTCAGATTGTGAGGTTTATTGTTTGGGGAAATGTTTTATAGAAGTGAGCGCTACATAGCGCACCGTTTTGTAACGGAAGTGTCGTCGTTTAAAACCGTAGCCACGGAGCTGTGTGAATATAGGTGGCGTTAGTTTACCGACATTATAGCACCAGTGGAAGGATTCTAAGGTATGGAACCACTGGGCCCATATTAAACTTAAAAATAAAGCTAACTCCAGTTAATTATGCGTTTCAGTAAACCTTTCAAATAAAACTGCATTTAGCGTTTTGTGTCTGTGTTTATACTGTTTACCAACAACAAAATCAATGAGTGCCAGAAAAAAAAAAGGTTTGTATTGTAGTCATTCGTACATGTGAATAACTATGCAAAAGTTTTTTTTTTCTACTTACTTCGGTGGAACAAAATAAATGAATAAACATAATAAAGCTAAATGGAAAGGTCCTGAGACTAACGTGGCAATACATTAGTCTAATATTACTTATGAGTCACATTATCATGTATTTGATGGGGAGCTCTGACTATGCTTATGAGCTGCTGTTAGGAATAGCCATTATTACTGAACAATAAAATGGCAAATGACATTGAAAAGCAAAACTTGAAATTATCTTGGAAATGCATTTTTGAAAGAAAAACAATCTTTGCAGTGTTTGTTAGTGATGGTCCGAAATAACAAATGTAACATCCCAAACAGTCCTTTCAATTTTGTTGCACCATGTTGTATATTCCTTCTTTAGAACTCCATATATTGTGAAGAACTGAATTTTTTTTTTTTTTACTGATGTTCTTATCGTGAACATTGGTGCGTACATGGGTGCTAATGTAGCGATCCAACAGAACAAAACATACTCAGCAGTCATCTTCAAAATAAAAAAGCATTAGGAAAAAAAGGAGAATTGGATGCAGAAATAATTTATATGTATTTTCAAGTTAGGTATTTGTATTGGTCAGGTTGGTATGCCTCAAGGACCGGATATGGCCTGGTGGCAAAGATAAATAAAAGAAATGGCCAGGTCTGGCCAGTCTCTTAACAGAGACTGTTGTTTTCATCAATAGTCTCTGTTTAAGCATGTTATGTCCATCTGTATTTTCTAAATTAAACTAATGAAAACAGATTAAAATGTCAAAGAAGCATTAGACAAGTTAGTCAATAATTTGTCTTTTCATTATGACATTTGAAACTCTGTGCATCACCTGTGATCTCCTAGCTAGATGTGGGGGAATACATGTAAATAGGTGGCTTCCTTTTTATTTTTTTAATTGAGTTCTTTTTGTGCTTTCAGGTGACTCACATTGAGCCCTGGGAAAAGGGAAGCAGAAAGACTGCAGGCCAGACCGGAATGTGCGGAGGGGTAAGTGGGAAGTACGTGCTTTTTATATTCCCCACATTTTGTGTCTTTCTGCATTTCGTGTGAGGAGGAAAACCAATGTTTTAGGCATTTTATTTTATTTGCCGCTGCTTTTCACGTGTAAGTGTAGTTTATGCTGTGGAATACATACAGGAATGCTGAAAGGACTAAAAGTGGTATCTGTAAAGACTGCGTTATTAAACCTGTGCTTTTTTTTATTTTTGATAGGTGCGTGGAGTTGGCACTGGTGGCATTGTATCAACTGCTTTCTGTCTTCTTTACAAACTGTTTACTCTCAAGCTAACACGCAAACAGGTGATGGGTCTCATCACGCACACAGATTCTCCGTACATCAGGGCACTTGGATTCATGTACATAAGGTAGGAGTCTACTTCCCATAATCTTAAGTTAGTAAAGGCTTGTTGCTATAGATATTTTCACCAGATCCATTACCAAATGCTTTCGCTTCTATTAATCTAAGTCATTTAAAAGGAAACTCATTGTAAAACAATATAAAATGGGAACAAGTTGAAAAATTTTTTTAACTCTGACCTTTGTGTGTTGCAGATACACTCAGCCTCCAACAGATTTATTAGACTGGTATAATGACTTCCTGGATGATGAGGAGGTATGTCACCCCGGGTAATAATTTAACTTTCTTTTGTCTTCTTTTGTAAAATTCTTAGTGAGATGCTCCATATGTAAAGCTAGCAGCCCCCACACTCCCCCCATTGTGATGCTCATAGCTGATTTTTCACCTTTGCTTTCATTTGGCTTAATTTTTCCCCAACTTGTGTCATCTGAGCCTGAGTAGCTAGGTTAATGCTCGCTTCTCTGCTGCTGTTTATTTCTCAGGGTAAGTACGACAATACTGTGGAATAAACATTTTCATTTATTATCAGGTTAAGAAATGCCCTCTGTTTTGCTCATTAATATGTTTTTTATCACAAAATAATAATAAAAAAAAAAAAATACAAAAATTAAATGGAACCTAATTTGTTTTTAGAAAGACAGGAGAAGTATTTTATAAGTTCATGTTTTTATGCTAATTTTTGGTTAGAAAACGTAGAATCTGGTTTAAGGCAGCCATGCCTCTCTTCATGTTCTGTTGCATTATATTTGATTTCTCTAAAGTCCTACCCAACTTGTTAATTCCCCTGTTTTTTCCTTTAGATGCCCCTTGTGCAGCAGGTGAATTGGATATTGTTTCTCAGCACTGTTGGTTTGCGTGAGTGCAAAGCAGCTGTTCTCTACCATACAAAGTTCATATCTACTCATCCTGAGTACATTTCCCCGTCCTGCTACAATCTGTGCTTACACTGTGAGCATTTTATATCTCCCAGAGTTCAGAAAGCTTCTGGGGAAACAAAGAAAAAAGAAGCAAGCTCTTCTTTTTCTTTCTCCCTATAGCACACTGACCATACATTATCCCTTCCCTTTGTTTGGAAAGTCCAGATTTCTGAGGGGTGATTACAGCTCACACTGTTAATACAGACTACAGGAACTCTGACAAGTGATATGTTGATGTTTGTGTTCCCTCTGTTAAATATCAAAGATTAAGCTAGATGAACAGAGGTGAAGGTTCAGTACTTGGTCATCACAAATTTTGTTTGTTGTGAAGCAATATTTCACAAGGAAATACTTCTATTGCCATAATTATGCGTAATAACTGTTTTTCTGTGTGTGTGTGTCCCACTGTTTGATTGTAGGAGCTTGACGTAAAAGCAGGCGGCGGCTGTGTCATGACCATTGGGGAGATGCTGCGTTCCTTCCTGACCAAACTGGAATGGTTCTCCACGCTGTTTCCCAGAATCCCTGTGCCCGTTCAAAAGGCGATTGATCAGCAGATGAAGGCGAGGCCGCGTAAGGTGGCCCAGAAGGAGCCGGAGGAGGAGGCCGAGTTCACAGAGTCAGGAAGGCAAGGAGAACGACGACCCTCCAGGTAGTTTGTTTGTGTTTTTGTCGCGGTCCTTAAGTTTTATTGTTTTTGAAAAGTCACGTCGGTGGTTTTTATATGCTCTTCTATAGCTCCTAATTCAAAGCAAATAGTTAAAATCATTTAAGAGTGATGTAGTTTTAGATGTTCAATTGTTTGCAGCTTGCAAGTTTTCTCGAAGTCCTACACAGTATGACAACATTGACAATATTAATAAGCGAAGATTCAAGTCTGGTGGAGAAAGGAGCAAGTGAGGTTTTTCACTCAATAATTTAGAACATTGTTTAAAAATAAACCTCATCTGTATTCCTTACATGGCTGTATTTTTCAAAGAAAAATGGAACGTTATTGTCCCTGAGTGTGAACACATTCAAACAAAACTGATAATATTTATAGCAGGGCTGAATTTACTCATGACATGAAACTTTTTATGTCATGAAAAGTTTCTCAGTACGCTACAACATTCCTGTAAAATAGCACCTGACTTCATTAAAATCCTTTTGTAGTAATCTTGGTTAGTTTTTCTGTGAAACTGAATTTTGGCTTTTTATTCAGTCTCAGCTGTAATCATCTAACCTGATGGAAATAAACACTTGAAATATATCATTGCATGCAGCAAATCTTTGTGAAATGAATCACTGCAATACGTTAACTTTTTAATCTAATTTAGCGAGTTAAGTTTTGACTGAACCGTCTCCTCCTCATCAGGACGCCAAGACGGACGCCGAGTCCCAAAAGGTCTCCCAAACGATCGAGAAGCAGGAGCCACCACCGCGAGAAAGACCGCCACGGGCCGAGCTTCGACCGGGAGCTGGAGAGGGAGCGGGACCGGCAGAGGAAGGAGAGGGATGGGGGGCGGGACAGAGAGCGGGACAGGGCAGACAGAGGGGACAGGGAAAAACGGAGATCACGTAGCGCAGACAGGAACAGAGAACGCAAAAGAAGTCTCAGTGGCAGCAGAGAGCGGAGAGGCGAACGCAGGGAGAAAGAGAGGGACGGGGCAGAAGATAGGAGCAGGAAGAAAGACAGGGATCATCACAAGGACAGAGGGACAGAGAGGGACAGGTCCAGAGACAGGAAGAGCAGGGCGGAGAACGACGAGCGGAGGCATAAAGAAGACAGGGACAGACACAGGGAGGACAGAAAAGCCAAACGGTCGAGTCGGAGCAGAAGCAGAGAAAGGAGGCACAAAGGCGGAGCGGAGGAGAAGAGCAGGAAGAGGGATCGCAGCCACAGCAGAGAGAGGGAGCGCGAGCGGGATGGGGAGCGCTCTCACAAACGCAGCCGCAGCAAAGAGAGGAGTCGCCACCAGCGGGAGTCCAGTAACGAGCATAGTAAACACGGTGAACGGAGAAGAAGTCAGAGTACGGAGTAAACACAGTGGCACTGCTTCCACCTTCCTCTCTGCTCTGCTGTCTGACCAGACATGGGCCCCAAGTGAAGGAGCGTTAGCGTCTTGAGGTCATGTTCAGCTAAATGTAACGTTGATTCCCACCTGTTTTCATATGTTTTCACTCCCTGTTAGAACATTGTTAGTCCTCATTTAAAATCTGTACAGTAAGGGGGAAAAAAATGGCATTTTAGTTTTCTATTATTCTTGTTTTGATCCAAGAAGAAGTGGGTTTGTACATACTGTCTAGAGAATGTCTACACACTGTTATCGGACAGAGTTGGTTTTGATTGTTCACCTCGGTACTGTCAACATATGCTATATGTAAATCCTACCAGGTTATGGGTTCTATTTTCGGCCTAGAAAAAGCAGTGTGTGCTTTTTTTTGTTTTGGATCTCTGATAGGATTATGATATATGTGCATCTACAAATACCGACGGTTTGAATTCAGAGGTGAAGCTTTACAGTTCTCTCCATGACCGTTTGTAGACAGTCCAGGAATGTTTTAATCCTCTGAAGGGCGGACTGCAAGGGTAAATTTTTACCACACACACTTGATCCCTGCTTGTGTTGTGTTTGAGTTATTGCTCTGTTGCATTTTGTTTTCTAATAAAACCCTTTTATAAATGGTGTTGGTGTATAAAGGTGAATGGGGAACTTTGCCCTCAGCGTAGCAGATAATGTATACATGAATATTCATGTTTTTTAAAAGTCTTATCTCAGGGTGTAATTTGAAGGTAAATGAGAGAAAAAAAGTCAATGCTGATTTTATTGACCTGGACAAATTGAATCTTGAATATTTTCAAATAGAATCAGGAATTTACCTGTTAGAAAATACACCAGCATATTTTATGATTACTTGATAAAAGGTTAAAATTTTATCGAAAAGTTTTATTGGATTCTATGAAATTTAAATGGAAAGATTTCAGGTATAGTGTGTTTTTTTTATTTTTTCCCTAACCTGACATCCAGAAAGAGGAGCTAGTAAGCAAGAAAAAGGAAAATGGCAAGTTCTGACATCGTAAAACAACAACCTTAATGAACCAACAAGGAAATTCTACTTTTGGTCTTCGATTGCCACTTAAAGAATGCAGAAAAGCAAAGCTAAGTGGAGCTCTACAGAACTTTAGATAGCCTCCCCTCCCCAACAGAATCTGACTGGTTTTGTGTCTTGGTTTATTGTTTCTTACTCTCAGTTGCTTCTTGAGTCAACATTTGATAAGACACAGAATGTCCCCACAGTGACATCATCAGTCTTCAGTCCAGCCAGGGGAGTAACTTGTGTGCACTTCGTTAAAGAAATAACTTAAGTAGATCACATATACATCCCAGTTTTTAACAGTTTAGAAAGCTCAGTGAATTATTCAAAGTAGTTTAAGAAGTTTTAATCTGGGTGGTTGCCCAGGGTGGCATTAGATAATGGGTACAGTGCCCAAAAATTAGAAAATAAAATATGTTGTCTGTTCTGCCATAAACCAGATAGAAAAATAAGTGCGTTCAAAGTTTAATACTAATTGTAGCTGAGAATTAACACTACTTAATCTCAGACTGCTAAACCGATAATATTCTCTTTAAAATCTACTTGGAAAAGTATTGACACCCATCATAAATACAGGAAATTATGAACATCTTGGGCATATTTTCTGTAGGATAAAAATATAATCTGAATCTGCCCATGGTGACGTCTTCTGCTTGGTGAAGGTACCTAAGTAAGGTGGCAATGACATAAAAGGATGCTTGTTTAAAGAAGAAAAAGACTGAATCCAGTTAAGATTTTGTCACTTTAATTATAATAGAAATGTTTTTTTATTATTATTGAAATATACACTTTCTGATATGTTTCCCATAGGCAAGCTAATGTAGAGTTTACAAAAGTGAGAAAAAGCGAAAGGACTGAAAGTGTGAAATTGAATCTTAAACCATAATACTACCCAAAAGATGTTCAATAATCTTCTACTCCATCTAAAGCCCCTGTGCTCTGAGTACAGGCTATGTCACATTAAGTATACTTCCACCTGGTCAACCACAACATTTTCCTTAGTAGACCTGCATCGCAAAGATTTATCTGTACAGGTTTTGTTTATGTTTTTTTTCCATTTACAGAGCAGTCCCCTGGCCTATTTGCACACACACGGGCTCTGACTCTGGTCCGCGCACGTCTGCGGTCACAGCCAAGACGGACAGACAGTAGGCAGAGTCGGGGCTCAGTTCGCTCACAATGATGCTCTCCCCGTACACAGTGAGCTCCTGGTCGTCATCGGAGCTGCCTTGGTTCCTGATCAGCAGCTTGTAAAAGGAAGCGCCCTCCACCGGAGACCACTGGAGGAAAAGGATAGATGGGGAGGGTTGCGTGACGTCCAGCAGCGGCGCGGGATTGTTTCCTAGCGATGGACAAACAATCCAAAGATATCAGCCATCTTTCAAACGTTTATCATTAATTCTGCTCAAGCTGAAGGATAAATTTAGACTGTTTAATGACAAACAGAGGGTACTCTACTCCAAATAAATTACTATATTAATGAAAAATAAATCTTTATTCAAGTAAACTATGAAACATTTTTTGTTTGTGTCTGTTAGTTTTGAAGATTACAGCTAAAAGCTAATAAATATTATGTAGGACTATTAAAATATGGATTTGTCATGCAAAAATACCAGCTGAAAAAAACAATACTTTGTTCCTTTTGCATTAATTACTGCAGTTACTGCTTTTGGGTCTTTCTCTTGATAATACTTCATAGATTCTTCATGGAGTTTAACTCAAGCTGATCAATCAAACACAGTAATACTACAGTGACTAAAGCAGGTATCAATACTTTTCGGAAGGTACCAAGGAAATGAAGCTTGTCAGTAAAGGGAAACATGGCCACTCACACACCTTTTTCTTCTACTCATTTACAGCAAGCAATAAACTCACAAATCTTAAAACTCACCATTCTCTGGTATTTGTTCACCAAGATCTCTCCTTCTGAGTAAATGTACTGTAACTAAACAGAGAAAAGAGCCTATTAGTCCGTTTTCTGAATACAAATGTCATTTTGATGCTTTTTTATTGTTTGTTTCCTTTCCTTACCTCCTGTGACGTTTGCAGGTTGACTTTCTCCTGCAGCGTTCCTGGCCGTGATCACCAGACTGCTGGAAGAGACATTGGACAGGGAACAGGACAGCGTCGCAGTGCTGCACAGCTGTTTCTGTGGAGACACGCTGTCGTCATACAGGGTGTATGTGGTGGCAAACACCGATGATCTCCATGAAACGGTGGCAAAGGAGCTGTCGCCGCTGTACGCCGCTCCTGATGGTGGACAAGGAGCTGGGAAAGGGAAAAAGAAATTGGAATTAAAACTTGAGATATTGCTTCTCTTTAATAACTATTAATATACTGTAAATGAACTCTGAAGATGCGTGAGTGGAACGGCATTAGCGTTGCTCATATGAGCTTGTTGAGAAATAAGTAATGATGATTTTTTAAACATTTTTACTGCACTTAACTTTATATTTTCAAAAACCACAAAGTGTTTACGCAAATCGTGCGTTACTTTAACTGATTCTGTCACGCTATAGTAATATCTGTGTTTGAATTTTTTTTTTTCGAGAGAGATCGTTTAGATTACAGAGAAGGTAAAGCTCTTCCCTTTATGCAGCATATATTTGTCTTGTACATTTTTGATTTTCTGGACTCTGTTCTGTTGGTTCTAATGGATGGATGGTCGCAGAACAGTTAAAAAAAAAAAAGGTTTGTTCTTTCAAAACAAAATCAAAACCATCAGTTGATATTAGATGGAAGAACTATCTAAAGTGAAATACATAAGAAAAAAATATAGTAATTTAGTTCTTGAGGAATCTTAAATCCTACATATGATGCCAAAATGGCTCAATTAGAGAGTTTTCCTTATTTCCTGCTGTGTTATCACTTATTGAAAACTCACATGCTTGACTTTAGCATCAGTTTTGGTGCAGGTTATTGGTCGAATGTTGTGCTGTGATTTATTATTTTGCTTCAAATGAACAACTTGGCTTGAAGTGGAAGCTGCAGATTTTTGTTAATGAAATCTGGCCGCTCCATCCTGGCTTGCTTCTCTTAATATTTACAGTTGCCAATTCAGTTCTGACATACAGTTCAATGTTTTGCAGCAGCCAGGTAAAACAGAAGTTACATTTTTGAGGGAAGTATTTGATTAAAAGTTTGATAAAGGAGAAAAAAAACCTAGCGGTCTGGTCTGTTGCCTTTTGTGATGTCACCAGACACATTGATAGAGTTTACCTTGACTTGTAGCTTTAAAATAACCAACTTCAGTTCAGTCTACCTGTGGTTCCATTGAGGGGTGTTGATTTGTCGCTCATTCCTGCCGCATTCCTGCTCTTCAGTGTGGCAACGTAAGACGAACTGCAGGGAAGGGGGATCTCATAGTACGTGACGTTGGTCCAGTAGGAGGAGATCTCAAACAGAGCCTGGACGTCTCCTAGCAGACTTCCTGTCAGGGTCAGCAGGTACTCCGTTTCTGCGCACAAGACCTGCGTCCAGATGAAGCGCATCACCTGGATCTCCATCTTCATCAGGACCAGCTGCACCTCAACAGCTTGAGGAGGACAAGGGACTGCAAAGGATAAGGGGGAATGGTTGGTTTTTTGCTTTACGTAAAAGAGAAACTCTTTTAGAAGTTACATGCTAGGTTTATACCTCCTGCAATCTGCATCGGGTCACTGACGGAGCTGTTGCACGTCCCATCTGAGGCCTGCACAGAGAAATTGTAAACCGTCCCGCAGACGATCCCGTTGATCGTGCTGCCAGGATCTGTGCTGTGAGAGTAGAGCCTGTCTCCGTTCTCAGCTTGAGCACAGCCATAATATTCCTTTGCGCTGTTACTGGGCCTCCAGGTCAGCGTCGCAGACCGATTGTCACAATGGAAAGTCGTCGAGAGTCCACTTGGCTTGCAGGGGCCTAAACAGACGGAGGGATTTTAGTCGGTGTTGACTCTTAATCTCAGAAATGTAGCTGCAGTTTTCTCATTCACTGGTACCTGTGTTGACTGTCGCACTCTGACTGGTCTTGCTGGTGCAGTTCTCGTGACTGGCAACCACAGATACTGTGTACCGCTGGTCACAGTGCAGCTCCGACATGCTGCAGTTGCTGGAGGTGGCGTTGCAGGTGTGTACATGCCCGTCCGCACCCATGGCAACCACACGGTAGGCTTTGGCAATGGGAGAGGGGGTCCAGGACACCAGAGTGCTCCGATCCTTGCAGGAGACGTTCACAGCCACGTCCTTAGGAGCACAGGGCTCTGTGGGAAAATTTTCTTTATCAAGGCTACAGCTATAGACAATATTTTATTCATCTTGTTTCTTTGTGTTCTATGTTTAATTCTTTAGTTTTCTGCTGGGCTTTGGTCCCCCTCACTCACATCCACATCACTTCCAAGTTGTTAGTGCTTTCCTGCCCTGTGGGATAAACAAACAGATTTACCCATGCTAATTCTGTAGGGTGGACTCCTCAAAGGCCTGCAGCGGTTCGATGAGGCGGCCACAATGATGGTGTAACTGAGATCACACTTTGCTCCCTGGAGGAGGCAGCTGTTGCCCGTGCTGTTGCAGAACAGGTAGGTGTTATCACTGGCCTCTGCTGTGGCTACGTACAAAGTGCCTCCAGCGTTGCCTTCCATCTGCTCCCACTCAACGAGAATGGAGGAATTATGGCACTGAGCAAAGGCGGTGATACCAGGGAGGGAGCAGGGGGCTGAAAAATGGGACAAATGTTAGTAACTTAACTGTGCTGCAGGAATACTGCACAACTTTGCCACAGTTGGGCAGGATTGTGAAATGAAGGAAAAAAAATCCATGGCTTTTTAAATTATTTACAAATAAACCCTGAAAAGTGTGGTGTGCATATGTACCAAAATCCATCTTAAAAAAAACCTGTTACAGGCAGCAAAATCTTTGACATTAAGAGGTTTGCCAACCAGCTGGACAACAAGACCAGCGCTACTATGGATTGGTTTACTTTAGATCAACCCATCCTCATGTTCTCAAAGCAGATCTAAATCAAAAGCTGTTGATGTTCTGGAAAGGTAAAACAAGCAACAATTTCAATCTGCAAACTCCTTTAAGACAGGTGGCTGTAGCAAAACAAATTTCTAGAAATGACTCACTCAAGGAGGCTGAATCATGCCACAATTTTAACATTTTTATATGTATAAAAGTGTGAATTCAGTTGTGCTTTTGCTTTACAATTACACAACATTTTGTGTTGGCTTATTCTATCAAATCCTAAAAATATATATTTAAAATGTATAGTTTTGAATAGTGCAAAAGCTTTTACACAGGCATCTGCGTAAAATGGACTCGATGTGAATTACCCATCTGCAAGCTGATGGAGGCACTTGGTGGACTCTCACACTGGCGGTTCTTAGCGGTGACAGTGAAGTTGTAGGAAACCCCGCAGGCCAGGGCTTCCACCTCACATGTTGTGTTGGTGGAGGTGCAGTTGGCCGTGTAGGCCTTCCCTCCAACAGCGAACACGGTGTAGCTCTCCGCCCCAGCAGCCGAGTCCCAGGATATCCAGGCCGAGTTGGTCACACAGTTCAGGTAGCCTCTGACTCCTTGAGGCTGACACGGCGCTGAGGAGAACGCATCGGAGCTGTAAGTGTCTGTGATGGGATGTTTATGGGAAATTGGATGTTTTTTTAAATTTTAATCTTTTTTCATACCTGACTGGATGCTGCGGGTCTGATTGTGCTCGCTCCGACAGACGCCTCTCACTGAGGTGACTTGAACAGCGTACGTATTACCACATGTTAAGCTGCTTGTGGAACAAGCGGTGTTTGTGGTGTTGCATACGGTGTTATTTTCTCCATTCGCAGCAGTTAGGTGAACCAAGAAGTGGTCAGCGTCTCTGACAGCCTTCCAGGTAACAGTCAGGTCATTGGACAAACAGCTGAGTTTGGCGTTCAGATTGTGAGGCGGGCAGGGGCCTGAGAACACAAAATCAGTATGGAGACAAATTCATCCCAGTTTTTTGGGGTGATCTCTGAACTGGTGCTACACTTTTCACCTGATTCGAAAAGCACAGGCAGACTGGGGAGGCTGGAGCACCTGTTGTCCATCGCCACCACCTGAACTGTGTAGTTGGCGCCGCATGCGAGGCAGCTGAGGTCAGAGGCTGTGCAGCTGCTGTCGCTGTGACTGCTGTTGGCTAACACCGAGTAGCGCAGAGCGCCTCGACTGGGAGACCAGGACACGTTGGCCGAGTTGTTGGAGCAGTCCAGTTTCACAGAGACGTTAGTGGGAATACACGGCACTGGACAGAGACACAAAACAACGGCTGGAGTTATTTTAAACTGTAATGCGCAGAGAAAAGGTTTCAACCAGGTGGACTGGGCGGAAGACAATTTACAGCAGCCTCCACATTTACTGGAACCGTTGCAAAAGGTGTGTAAAAAAAACCTTAAGATAAATTAATCTTTTGTTGTCCTTGCATTTTTTCACAACAAAATAAATAATAATAAAAAAATCCAACCATTAATTTAAGTATTTTCACAGGAGTGGAAAAGTCCCACATTAACAAAATGTGCACAAAGTCACTAGAGTCACACTAATTTGCTACTCTAAACAACCCTAGAAGTCTTTTAAAATATTTCATTTTTAGATACCATGTTAAAAAAAAAAAAAACTATCTGTGTCCTACCATCACAAACATAACTATAAAGTCTTCTGAACTCTACTGGAACCGGGAGCTTTGATCGGAGTGAGTAGTTCCCTCACAAATGCTCCAGGTGGCTCCAGCATGAAACAAAGGATGAATATATGGAAAAGCACCTGATGCTCACTTCTTTTCAATTTCTTATCTAAAGGTCTGGGAACCTTGTTGAAGTGCAAGGGATAGCTGACTCTTTGGGGAAAAAAACCCCTTAAATTAAATACTAGCTGACTCCTCCAGATTTTAATTAAAAGTCCTTATTGTTTCAAATTTGGATACCAGTAAACATATTTTATTCTTTTAAAGGGGCCTTGAATGTTAGAATCTGCCTCTATAAGAGCTTCCAGAGAAACTTTATGATAGAGGCAGTATAAACAAAGCGTTTAACTAAAAACAAAGCTGTCCTATAGATGCTATTTTCCCTCAGGTTGCCTTCATGCCATATCGATAGACTGATGCTCACCTGTCTGCAGACTTGCGGGTTCTTTGGAGGTGATGTTACACTGCTGGTTGAAGGCAGTGACAGACACAGAGACGTTGTACCCACACATCAGGCCGGCAATGCTGCACGCATCTCTTTCTGACATGCACTCCTCTGAGAGGCCTGTGTCTGTCTGCACTTTGGCTGTGTAGTAGTCTGAGCCGTTGGAGGAATCCCAGGTTACCATGACGATGCTGGAGATGCAGTCCTGCTTGGCGGAGATCCCCACCGGCATGCACGGCCCTGGAAAAGATCAGTGAAGCATATCTAAAACATTTCACTCATTGCTTCAGATATGCTTGGAATCAATTCTACATATTTTGCCTCCGATAGCCATATCTGATTGGTACGCACAGGTCTGGACGGAGGTGGAGGCGCTCGGGTTGCTGGGACAATAACGGTTGACAGGAGTGACTGTGAGGTTGTAGTTTTGGCCACAAACAAAGTCAGAGAAAAGAGCTGTGGTGATGTTGGTGCTGAGACTGATCACTGTGTTTCCTGTCTTCGCCGAAACCATGTAGGTTTCTGTTCTGTTGTTAACGTCCCAGTCAAGAGAAACAACCTTCATACCACAGTTCACAGTGGCAGCCAAATTCTGGGGCCTGCAGGAATCTGTATGAAATCAAAATGATGATTATGTCACAGCAAGAGTTAATATTTACCACCAATAACTCTTCATTTGGGCTCCATAACTTACTCATATAGATGGCCGAGGAGTTGTTGGACATGCGGGTGCAGTTGCCAACTTTGGCTCCCACTACAATTTTGTACTGCTCCCCACAGTGAAGGTCAGTGAACGAGCAGGAAGTGGTGTTTGTGGTACACAGGTGAGTGTGGCCATCCAGGCCCACTGCTCTAGCAACGTAGGATTCAGCGCCATCGCTGGGGGTCCAGCTGACAGAGCCCACATTGACCTTGCACTGCGCCGAGGTCACCACATCCCGCGGGACACACGGACCTGCAAAGGAATTATGGATTCCTCTGTCAGTTTGTGAGCTTTGGGGTTAGTACAGCTGCATCAGGACAGTAATCCAAAGGACACCAGCAAACCACCTCTGAATAGCAATTCAGAGGTGGTTTGCTGGTGTCCTTTGGACAAACAAAAAAAAATCTAAATGACAGTTTTGGATGGGTCTTGTCAAACTGTGGTCCAGAATCTGAATGAGATGTTGCTGCATAGGCTGGTTATACTCATAACCTCCCCAATATGACTGAATTAAAGCAATTCAAGGCAAGAGTAGCTCAAAATTACCCACAATGTTGTAAAAGACAAATTATATAGTTTTTGCTGCCATGGATGGCATAAGCAGATATTAGGTTTAGTTGGTAAATACTTCTTCATGTGGTTTGGTTTGCTATTTCAGTTTTCCTCCTTAATCAAAACTGTCACAGTTTGGGAACTGCTTTTCATGTCAGGTTACATAATTAGTTTGATGGCTCTAAAACATGTAGAGGAGAAAAACTGGAATCAGGTAAGTTCCAGTATGTCAGAGCCTGTTTGTGAAAATAATAATAATATAAAAAAAATAAGAGACACATTAATAAGAACTTACTGCCACCAACTCTTCAAAAGACATTGAAAGATCAATCTAAAAATGTTTTTGTGATGGTGCCATTCACATAATCCATTAAATACAGGCCTTCTTCCTCATGAGATTTAATGGTATCAATCTTTCGTCTGTTTTCAGAAACCAGTATAAAAATAAACAAGACAAAGTGAAAAATAATATACCGGTTTTGAAGAAGAAGGGACTGCTGGGCTTGCTGTCACAGTTGCTGCTCTGTGCTTGTACGGTGAGGCTATAGTGCTGTCCACAGGGTAAAGTGGCTGAAAGAAGCCTGCGGCTTGTGTTGTAGACTCCCGTGAAGCCGAGGCTTCCCTTTGCTGTGACTGAATACTGAGCTGGAGAACCAGTCTGATCCCAGGAGAACTGCACCTTGTCACTCTCACACAACGTCTGAGCAGAAACATTCACAGGCTGGCAAGGTTCTGAGAAAAGAGAACGAAGTTAGTATGACACAATGCTGCAGTAGTGAAGACATGAGTATTATTATAAGGTGTATCATTAAAAAAAGAAATGCCTTTTGCAAGTATTACAATTGTACATGTTTGTATAAGACATTGCTTTTCTTTCATTTTTTTCTTTCAATTTTTACACAAAAGAAATCAAGATGCTAATCTGTAGATATTGGTGAATGTTTCTTAAGCAGTTGTACAAACACAACTTTGATGACATCTGCATATAGCTGATCTATTGCTGAGGGGGAAATAAAATGTACATCCCAGTTTCAAATTTGATTCATTTGTTTCACAGTTTCAAACTTTTAAATAACCAAAAAAAAGACTGAAGTATAATATTCTTTTAGGACAAAGATTAACATTGTGGGCCATCAGTTTTAGTGCATTTAGATAGTGTTGCATAACAAGACAAGAAAATCTACAGATAATAATAGTAATAATAATGACAACTGTAAATAACAACTGGACACCATCAGAATAATTACCAACTCCTTGCCAATTTACACCTATGAATTCATTTTATGTTATAAAAGTAAATAATAATGATTAAAAAAAACAGAGGTGAAAAAAAACCTAATGGTATTAATGATAGTAAGATAACGTCTAGCTCAATTTGTTTTTCAAAAAATAATACATAAATAATGAAAAATGCTTCTTTTAGTTTCTCCATTTGCGTTTGTGTGACATTAAAAGTTGCCTGATAATCTCTAATATTTAAGTATGACCAAAAGTAAAACGGTTAGAGGCCAAATACTTTTTCACAAGTCTTTATGTTACTCATGCTTGGGCTTGTACACCCCCTCGGCAATAGTATTTTAGTTTTATAAGAAACTTCAAGGAGTTGCTGTGCACCCAGGAAACTAAAAGTTGTATTACCTGTGACCAGGCCAATAGATGTTGAGGTGGACTGACACTGTCCTTTGCTGTAGGTGACGGTGACGTTGTATTTCTTTCCACATGGCAGAGAGAGGATTGTGCAGTTGTTGACCATGTTGCTGGTGCAGTTGAGCTGACCACCACTCTGATCTTCCAGCAGCGCCGTATAGACGCCTGACGTCTGGTGGTTCTGCCAGACTATCACAGCCTGGTTGGCATCACAGTCTCTGATTGCCTCAATATTTGTCGGAGGGCAAGGTGCTGAGGAGAAAAACATAATTCAAATTAATCTTGAATGAGAATTTGGCAAATTAGCACAATTTAATTTGGTTTTCTTGCACCATCATCTACCTGTCATGAAATGAACCTCCTGACTTGCTGTACTGTTGCAGTCAATATTTTTGCCAATAACTTTGGCGGTGTAATTCTGTCCACATGCCAAGTTTCTCATGAAACAGGTGGTTCCCAGTGAATAGCAATTGTATGAGTTCCCATTTGCGTCTTCAGCAAGTACAATGTAGAATATAGTCCCATAGCTCACTATCCAGTTCACTGTTGCAGAGTCCGGACTGCACTCTGCTGATGCCGAGACATTGATGGGAGTGCAGGGAACTGCAGAAAGAAATTAATCATATCTCAGATATCACTGACCAGGAAGAGATTTTTCATTTCAAGAAGGTCCCCATACGCACCGGTCTGAGCCGCTTCTACCAACACACTGTCAGTGGAGCAGTTGTCGTTGGAGGCAACAATCCACACGCTGAGCTGTTCTCCACATGGCACACTAGTGATTTCACAAGTATTGTTTGGGGAGGAGCAGTTGTAGGTTTCTCCGCTGTTCCCTTCAGCCTTGACACTGTATGACAAAGCTCCTTCAGCGGAGTCCCAGGTTGTGATGAGAGTGTTTGTGAAGCAGTCAGTTTTTGTCTTCACGTTCGATGGGAAACAAGGAGCTGCTCGGCATAAGATGGAACAAGTCAACCAGTGCAATGGCACAACGTTGGACCAAAGGCAATTATAAGAATCAGATTTCCTTTTTGTACTCACAGGTCTGGATAGACTTGGGTTCGCTGATGTGGCTGTTGCACTCTGAGCTCACAGCATACACTTTGTATGTGTAGAACCGACCACAGCCCACATTGGTGAAGTAACACATCTTGTCTAGCGTCCTGCACTCTGTCGTTTTGCCGGTATTGTCCACAGCCGTGGCCACATAGTAGTTGGTGTTATTGGTTGGCTCCCAGCTGAAGACAATGACGTTGGAGGAGCATTCATGTGTGGTCTGGAGATGAACCGGAGCGCAGGGGACTGGAGGGTGTAATAAATACACATGAAAATAGTGTTAATGGAGGAGGGAACGGAAACAAATGTGTACGGTAAATTTGTTCAATGAATGCTTCAATCTGAACTTTCAGAATAGCCCAGTCAAAGTCTAGATCTTAATCAAAGACTGATGTCCACTTGTGCTTTTTATTCAATCTGACAGAATTTGATGGGTTTAAAAAAATTAAAATAGCAGCAATTTCAGCCTACAGATGAAAAGCAGGTAGAGACATAACCCTAAAAGGGAGGCTAAATACATACAATAAATACATTGAAATGAAAATTGAAATTTTTTTAGCAGTTTTCTTCTATTCCACAATGATGCACTTATTTGTGTTGGTCTTTCACATAACATCACAATAAAAAACATTCAAGTTTGTGGATGTTATATGGGGGAAAGCTCTGAGAGTACTTTTGTAAGGTACAACATATGAGTGTTTCCCTCCTTGTTCTTTTTACTCTGAGCAATAGCTGGCATTTAAAACAACTCCTGCTGCAATAAACTGTACAGGGTTTTAGACTGACTGGTGTCATATAACCAGTTTCATTGCTTCAATGTTACGCTTCTCAGTAACTTCAGAAAGAACATCGGACTCACTGGAAAGAACCTAAACAGCTTCCCTCTGGGTAGACGTGTGAGACAGTGAGAGGTAAAATGAGAAGGTACAGTATGTGCATGTGGCCAACTGAGCTGATGTACCTAAGGCAATACAAACAAAAAAATGTGACTCTAAAGAGAGAAAAACAGCCTGTCCTCACCTGTCTGAAACGTGGCCGTGACGTCGGGGGTGCTTTCACAGTTATCAGAGATGGCCGTGATGTGAATCTTGTAGTTTTCTCCACATTTGAGCTCAGCGATCTGACAACTGGTGGAGTCTGATGTGCAGTTCAGGGAGGCCCCAGAGCCGTCGACGGCTACGGCCCTGTACAACTTAGCCCCAAACACCACATCCCAAGTTACTGTCACTTTGCTGGTGGAGCAGCTGTAGTCCACAGACACTGTCGTTACTCCACCTATAGCTGAGGGTAGATATAAAACATGTATTTTACACAATGGCTAAAAAAACTCATGCTTCTATTTGTCTAACACTAATTATGTTAAACTGATTTGTTTAATTTGTTTAATCAAATAATGGTTAAACTAATAGTCTGTCCATCAATCTGTCCTATGTTGAGCAACTGTGAAATGATGCTGCCCTCTGCTCTCATCAGCTACCCGCTAGCACCAACCAAACACATGAGAGAGGGGGCATGCAATGCAGCTCACAGATCATTCTGTTCTTCATTCACTTGCTCTCTTATATCAGATATTTAGTCACTAAACATTAATTGAGACAGTGTTTGTGCTTAAATTCCACTATGCAGTGGATTGACACATACTGCACTGTTTTTGCTCATAAGTTCAGTCTTGACATGTAAAAAGTTACTGTATGTGCCCTGATAATATTGTAGAGACTAAGGATGCCACATGGCATCTTCTTTTTGTGCTTTAACTTCAGGAACTCCAACTTTTTTTAGGCGTCACTCAGTCAGTGAACAGGACAGTCCTAATAGAAAGTCAAATAGAAGAAATAAAAGTATTTATCTTTGTGTGGGCACTCACTAGTAGTATTATGTGTGACAGTAGAGGGCTCTCCAGGAACCAGGAAGACGTTGACTGATGATACTCCAACTGTGTAGGAGGAGCAGGGCTCCAGAGAACTGATATCCATGGATGTGGAAGAAGAGTTTCTTACAACAGGCGGTTTGTCCGGGTTGCCGTTGTTTCTCACAGTCACTTGGTAAAGCAGGACTTTGCTCACAGAGTTCCACGTCACTCGGGCCGTGCTTTTCCCAGTCGGGGTGAGAGTCACTCCAGTTGGCGGCTGCACCACTACCAGCAGAATGAACACGTTCAGGTGATTGGTGATGATTATAAAGAATTGCTCTTAAATTTAATTACGCCGTGTTTGAAGCAGAAGACCCTCAAGACCACATGACTTGTCACACAGTGTCAGACTTTAATGCCAT
This sequence comes from Brachyrhaphis terrabensis, assembly GCA_903067065.1. Classification (NCBI taxonomy): domain Eukaryota; kingdom Metazoa; phylum Chordata; class Actinopteri; order Cyprinodontiformes; family Poeciliidae; genus Brachyrhaphis; species Brachyrhaphis terrabensis. The sequence continues at coordinate 25,594 of CAEGAG010080481.1, read as the reverse complement.
TAGTAATCATTTCTGCTGATTTACTCTAGAATTTAATTACTTTAATAGCTACAAATTATTCAATAAGATACACTTTTACATGTATCTAAACTCTTGTTTTAAATTAATTAATGTAAAGTCTGGGAATATAGGAATTTTAAACAAAACCTTTTGTGATTATGTCAAAAATAATTTTTGGTAAGCATAAAAATGTAGGGGGGGTCAAATGTACTACACACAAGCAATAAAATGTTGACATTTTAAAAGAGATATTATTGGTGCTGTGATGGCTGTTGGGTGATGAGCTTTATTGGGTTTGAGGCCTTCAATCGAAATCTGTCCAGAGCGCCATACAATCTTTGGATGCCTACGGCCTGCATATTGCTGAGAATATAATAAAATAACACATATAAAGATAAACAAATAAGCACTTACATGTTGTTATTGTCTTTGTGTCGCTTTTGGCACCTCTTCCTGCAACGTTGGAGGAGTAAATGTAACAATCATACGTTGTTGATGGAGTCAAGCCACCTATTTGTCCACAGGAGGTAGTGAAGGTCTGGTTGTAAATCCTTGAAGGAGAGGTAAACCTCTCCTCCACAAACAAGATGTAGCTGTCCGCCCCTGTCACAGAGGACCACTGAAACTTTATAGAAGTGCTTGAAATAGCTTGGGAAGATGTAATCTGGGACGTAGCAGGCACTGCGGGAATGGGACACAAGGAATTTGAAATTATTTTTCCAACTTTTTTTGCATCAATTTTGGGGTTGTTTTTTACTGGTGATCTGTTTACCTGTCATTGTTATATTTGAAGCTGTGCACAATGGAGCATAAAGCATGTCAAAGGCTGACAGTGTGATCTGGTAAACATGTCCAGTTCTTAAGCCTTGGACCAACCTCTGCGTGCTGGACGCTGATTGCATCAGCATCAGCGGTGCAATGCTCGTCGAGTTCACGACTCTCAAATCTAGGACATAAAGGGTGGCTCCAGCACAGCTGCTCCACTGGATGTTCAATGTAGATGCTGAAGGAGATGTCACTGAGACTATATTACATTCTATAAGAAAGAGAGCAGAGACAACAAGTGAGTTTTTATATGCAGCCATTAAAGCACAAAATGAAGATTTTGTGAGCAAAAATAAGGAAATTATTAATAAAATCAGTGGTTAACTTTCATCTTCTGTCTATTTGAACCTGTTTAAACTTTCATCTATACACTATAAGCATGAGTCATCTGGCGGTTCTAAATTAATTTTTCCGAGTATGTTTAATCCTCTTTTTTCTTGTGCTTGTGTGATTATCTGGTGTTTGACAGTGAGGTCCATTATTCATCCACTTAGTGTGTCTGTACCATAAAATCTTAAAATCTGATTAATAAAAAAATAAAGAAAATTAAAAAAAAAAAGTGTTAAAACATTTTTAGGATTTCATATTGGTAATATGCTTCAAAAGAAAAGAAAAAACCAACAGCACCCACCTGCAGCCAAACCATAATGTATCTAAAAAAAGAATAAATTAGAACCAATTAGACAATAAGAACATAAAACGAAAATAAATAACCAGTCATAGTTTGATAAATATTCAAATACCTGAAGAAGAAGCAACAGAATGAATGATGAATATGACACCTGCATCTTATCCATTGTTTGTCTTAATCCTCCAGCGAGTTGATCTGTCTGTGGATGCTGCACCTCAGCAGCTCATCTAAGAAATTTACAGGCTCAATAGTGTAGATCAACCTTATGAGGACCAATCAGCAGGTCCTAAAAGAGGACAGGTAGATGCCTCAGGGCCTTCCTGTCACTGTTACAAGAAAACAAACTACAGTATAAAATTTGTTACTGTAGATGGAGGTGGGGGAGGGCATCTCAAAACCCCCCAGTCTTTTGTGTTAGAGCTGTGCTTTCTCTTAAGTGCCTGGAAAATACTCATACTTCTACATTCCTACTGGAGATACTCATAGTTTTCAAGGTGGATGCAGCCTCTAAATGCGCAGTGTAGCATGTTAACAGTGGGGTTTTCTAGAGGATTGTTGTGTAGTAATCTGACCTCTTTTTCTGTAATATACACAGTAACTTAGTCATGACTGCCTGATATGGGTTTACACCTGCTTAAAGGTAGCTATTTTTAAAAGGTACTTTTAATCTGACAAATAAGCCTCATTGGAAAGAAAACCTCAACTTATTGAACACAACTGTATATCACTCCAAGAGCACATAAATATTTTACCCAGGAGATGATAACTAAACCCCTGAACAACATCTAAAGTGCTGCAGCCAAGAGGCATCCATGGGGAAGTTTCAGTGGTGAACAAGACAAACACAAAGATTTGTCTTGGTGACTCCTAGAACGGTTCTTTAACTGTAGCCTTGCAGATTTAGGTCCACGAAGGTCCTGGGTTTTAAGTCCAGGACCTTTGTGGATTTAGGTCCACGAAGGACCTAAATCTGCATGTACGTGTCCTCTCTTGGAACTACAGCTTCCTACAACAGTAAAAACCATGACTGTTAGACTGGTCTGTCTAAATTGCCCTTGGATATAAATGGTTGCATAGTTGTTGGTTGCTGATCAACTTGCCGTAATTCATGGAGTCATAAATTCGGACCAGAGAATCCTGCCCTCTGTTTGCCAAAGTCTGGACTTTAATCAATTTAAAATGCTGTAGCATTTGGTTAAATAGGCATTAAACGTTCATGTTTCAATTAAATAATTCTAAATCCTCATGATGATCATCATTTTCTTAGCACACAAAACCTAAAGCTATTATATAAAACAGCAGAATAACATTTACAACAAGTAGGCAACAAAGACAGAATAATTCAAAGATATCGTCACAAAGACAATTTCTATGATGACCTAAAATGAAACAAAAATATTGTAATAAAAACCAGCAAACACATGGCTTCAGGGTTTTCCTCTTCACATCAGACTCTCTTTTTTACTTTCACTGTATTCTGTTTTAGCTGTTATATAAATAAATGTGATAGCTGACAATAGGTCCACGCCTCTGCCCATCTGCTGGTAGCAGCATGTTTTTAGGGATCCACATTTTCTATCTGTAATAAATCCAGGGTGCCTTTTGTCTACATCAAATTTGAAACCAAATATTATTCAATATGTTTGGTAAATTCAGACAATTTATTGTTTCCAGTTGGTCACAAGTATCTCTTACTGGAAACCCAACAGTAGGAGCTCACAGATATACACATTTACAGACAGAAAAACATTTAGAGGGAAGTAAATAAATCCATGAACTGTAGCGTGGAAGATGATCGTACAAGAGTCAAATTTCATGTTTCGGTAGGAGTCATAGATTTTCAATAAAATGCAAGAAACGACTTTTTAGGTCTTGATAAAAGATTAGATTTCTATTTGAGATAGTTAAAAGCCATGTCATGATGGCAAAAAATAATTCTGTTAAAAGAACATAATTGCAGAATATGATAAAAAAAAATTAAAAAATAAATTGTTTGCCTGCAGTCCTGAAGAGCCTTCAGAGTCAGAATCCAAAAATGCATAATTTAGCTCAAATCTGACTTCATCGGGCTTTCTTCCATTCATTTGGATTTCTTCCGGTAAAAATTAACAAGGCTAGTTATTGAAGGAGAAGCTGTGAACGATTACCTTGATGTTCTACACTGTTTAGTCTGTCTGTGGTTTTAGCAATGGCATAGGAGGAAGTGAACACAGACATTCAGTTCGTGTTGGTCATGATTTAAAATATTCATTTAACATCGACAGCTGCCTCATTTTCTCTTGGAAGTGGAAGATATTTCCAGTGAGCGTCATAGCATTGAACTGGCGCGTTACACCCGTCATGGGCAAACGTTTGCAATTGCTAAAGTTTAAAACCTCAACAAAGTCTTTGCCTCCAGGAATTAATAATTTCTCAGTAGCTAAGGGCCCAGACCCTCGGTGTTAGAAGCGAAGCGTAGAACAAGGGCTGGTTTTACCAAGCTAACATCTCGCCAACTGTGGCGCCTACTGAACCAAATATGTGTGAACATTTCACTACATGACTTTGACGCAAACAACATGTAAAATATGTGATGTTTGCACATCAAATAAAAGTACAAAAATTCACCCATATTTGGCCTAAGAGACATTATTAATATTAAATATATATATTTTAAAAACAATGCATCATGCTCTTTCCATGGGTGCAATAACAGACCTTGTGTTCTTGAAGCTTGTTCTTGATGCATGTTTGGGACAGAACATTTTGTCTTGTGTGTAGTCCAAGAATTATGATGATATGTGATTGGTCAGGACATGCTGACAACTACTACAGAGGATGGGATCAATGTCACCTTTCCAGGAGTTTTTCCATGTGAGTCTAATGAAGTATTAAAATGTCCTGGCCAGATATAACTTTTCAATACTTTCTGTTTGATTACTCAAAGGTTTTTGACTCATTTGATTGAACAGGTGTGAAAACGATGTACAGAGAAAGCAATGATGCTAAGCATGAAGAAATAAAAAAGTGGAGTTTGTCAGTGATACAACCTTAACAGCCATTTACATTGTCAGTTCCCAAATTTGCTGATTGACAGAGACCTGAATTTTGTGGGTTCAAAATCAAATCCTGAAAATATAATCTAATGTAAATCCTGATGCAGCAAAAATCTTCTGAAACCCAAACAAAGAGATTCATAGACTTCGGTTTTTGGATGCAAAAAATTGACTTTATTGTTTTCATCTGTCAAACAAGCACAAACACATTCAGTGAAAGCAAAGTTAACACTGAGTCTGTCTCCAGGAATTTGATCAGATGTATCATCCACACGACTGTGCATGCATGACTCCGAGCGGATGGGATTGATGTCATCTGTCCCAGTTTTGCGTTCAGGGCCACCAACCAACCAAGAGTAATGTGATATGCAACCGTGTGGAGGCCTTCTACTTGGAGAGGTCCTAGCTTATCAGTTTATTATGTTTTTGTCATTACATACATGACGAATTCAATCAGATTATTAGAATAATAATAAAAAGAAGCACTTAATACTTCTGTATGACTTGGGGCAGTCTTATTCTTTCCAGTTTGGGATTTTTTAAAATTTTTACTTCACAGAATTACAAGTCTTAGTTATTTATTTTTTTCGTGAAACATTACAGCTCCAATGTATAAAGGTTAAATAAGTGACCATTTCTTCTAAATCACCAAAATAAAAAAATAAAAAAAGGATTTTCAAAAAACAATATCACAGTTGATTTTTCCCCCAAAGCTCCCAGACATTTTGTGTTGTATGGCTTTGGTATCATTGTACTTATATTTAATTATTTCTATATGGATTTTTATCTTATAAACAGTTTCTCTGAGATTTTAAACAAGCTGTAATATTCTTCATGAATCTTTTCAATCTCCACTAGTGTAAACAAAGCTTTTTGTCCGCATTGTAATGATGGTAGACGATCCTCCCTGTGGGAGAGAGAGAGAGACAGAACAGACAACTTGATAAAAAGTTGTTTTGTTGATAATTATTTGCATCCATCATCAGAGGCTCACATACATTCATGATGGGCTTGAATCCTAAATTAATGTGGGGCTTTTATTGTCTAATTCAAGATGTTATTTTTTCCAGGATGGAGTAATTCTAAAAGAAAAATTTAAGCATAAATAAAGAACAGGTTTAGAAAAATTTAAAAAAATTTCTAAACCACACAGAGTCAAGTTTATACCAACTGGCTCAAGCAAATTGGACCTCCGATACATGCTTTTCTGGGAAATCCCTTCCTAATGCTTTCCATCCTTCTTTAAACCCATTTGAATGTGTGTTTGGGATCATTTTCCAGTTTTAACTGTCAAAGTTTTAACTATATGACTGTTGATTTGAAGTGAATCAGCAATCACTAAGAAGGCAAAAAGGTACCAATGCCCAGTTCCTACATGTCCCCTTCAATAACTATTAACATGTTTCAAGAATAGTCATCAAACAAGTCCCAAAGGTAGAAACTGGCCCGTATTACTTCTCTTTCTGCTCCTCGCTATTGTTTTCTTGTTCTTGCAAAGCCGGTTTATGGCTTCTTGAGATACTTCAATTGGATATCATGTATCCCAAGGATCCAGTGAAAACGGCATACAGACATTTATTTATATTTTTTTTACATATTCATCATCTCAAGTTGCTGTAATCTGTGTGGTTTTGTCAGGAAGGGTTAGGGTTGTGTAAGCACCATGGAGTCGAGCAATAAACTTACCACCGCTACTTTACACTTCGTCTTCTTCGCGAGATAACTGGAGAAACACAGAAATGGCAGTTCAGCATAGCTTTATTTTTTAAAAGCTCAGTTTATCATCAGGATATTATTACAATCTAATATGCAAATGCTTCATGTTTTCAGTGTATGTGAGGCTCCAGTTAAGGAATCATTTTTGTTTAGTTTGGGGTGAATGCTGAAATGAAAATATATGATGAGATCTTTTATAGAGACGCGTATTTACGTTTACTTCAGATTTCAATATTTATTCTGGACTCTAGCAGAGCTATGGGTTTAGCATCATGTTTACTTCCCAGTGAAAGAAACATTTTCACTGAAAGGTTGGAAAGAAAGTAAATATTTGATTTGATTCTACATCCATCATTCTGACAAGTTATACTCACCCATTCCAGCATTACTTCCTGGACAGGGAACTGAGAAAATAGTGAAAAAAAAACATTTGTAGTCAGCATCTTGAATGATTCAAATTGTTCAACACACAGTCCCAACCAGAAGTTTAGATACACTCATCATGTAAATGAAAGTCATTTTACTTTTGTGGTCTTCAATGGTCAATTTAAAGACTTATTTCCTGAGTGAACTGATCAGGAAACCATCAGCTTCAATAAATTACCATTGGGTGCACAAGTTCACATTAATTATGGATTTCTCAAATTCAGACAGGGTCAAAATAGAATGTAAATTCATGGACTGAATCGACATAGCGGTTTTCTAGTCATACTGACTATTCAAAGCACTTAACATTTGAGTCCAGGTTTCACATGAACATGCTACATGAGAAAGCTGGAACTGAGTCAACAACCTTCAGACTGCTAGACATCTACTCTCACCATAGACTTGGAACCAATCATGTCAAAGTCTCAACAAACCGACCAAGACAGTCACCCTAAGATAAAATGAAACTAGGATGTTCAAGAACAACCCAGGAGCCTCCAGGCTCCAGACCTTCTTATACTGAAGATGTTGTTTCACCAACATCATCGCTCACAGAGAAACAAGTTTTGAATCAACCATGTGCTGAGAGTACAGCACAAGATGGAAGATAAGAAGCGTGGTGAAATACGCCACCAGATACAGTATGTATATTTGATTCTGTTTACCTAAAAAAACTTCCTAATAAATTTGCACTTGTGCATTCAGGTCTTATTTTTAAAAATCATTGAAGTTGCTTTAAGAATTATCAATCCAGCCTGAGAAAAAATAACACTTCAGTGCTTCTTTATGATTAATACAGGATTCATGCCGTGATGAGTGTATGTAAGCTTTTCAGAGACTGCAGATGACCCACCTGAGTACGTCCTGGGCAGGCAGAAGGTCACTTTTACCCCGGACTTTCCCACTGGTGCTACGACTACCGTGTAGACGTCCCCGCAGGTCCCCTCCTGGATGTCGCAGTACATGCTGCCTGCAGCAGCAAAGCAAGTGTAGTTGGCCCCGGTCCCATAAAGCTCTACTGTATGGTTACAAGCCTGAGGGCTTGAAGAACGCCAGTACACCCTGAGCGAGTTGTTGGTCCGGCGATACAGCTTGACGCCTGTTGGACAGCACGCACCTAAAAGAAAGGAAATGAGAGTCTTGTCATTGTTTGTACTGATTGATTATTAGTTATTTTGTCTGTCATGTCTCTGCACTGGGTAAATGTCAGAAATGTGTGTGTGCGTGTGGGCAGCTTATTGGCGAAGGATGCACATGTAAACAGGAGTTGTATGAACACCAGATTTCCTGCTCTAATCCACGCTTTTGTATTACAAGTCTTTGGGTGGAAAAATGTACATTAATATTAAGGACAAATCTTAAAAATGTACATAAATATTAATGTTAATATTAAGGTGTGTGTGTGCGTGTATTCGTTCTCACTGGATGAGAATCCTCGATATTGGCACTGGGACTTGTGTCCCGTGCTGCTGATGGCGTCCAGTTGGACGCTGTAGTTGGTGCCACAGGTGATGCAGCCCATCTCGCAGTGAGTGTCTAGAGTGTGACATTTGGCTTCCCCGCGTGGGGACATCAGGGTGGCTATGTAGGAGCCGGCGCCAGTTCCGGGCGACCAGGTCAGGTTGGTCATAGCCTGGGTAACCTGGGTGACGTTTACAGTCGATGGGCAGCAAGGACCTCAGGCAGAAAAACAGACATCAAGTATTTATGCTGGGGTATTTCACACATTCTGGATCTAGATTCGTAAGGAAAGTAGATGACCTAAACGCTTTTAAGAGGACGTAAAATCTTGTAGCCAAAAGACACTGTTGTACCTGTTTCCAGAGTTTTGCTGTATCCAGGCAGACTTTTTCCAACTGCTGTGGAGGCCACAGCTGTGACTTCGTAGATCGTGCCGCAAGACAGCTGCGTGAGCTCACAGGAGTTATTTCTCGACTGGCAGGTGTATTTGTCGTAGCGTCCAGTAGCACTGATGGTGTAGTTTGTATTGGGGGAGTTTGGGGTGGATATCAGGACTTTGTATGTGGAGTTGGTGGTCTGTGTCATATTCAAGATCTCTGGAGCACATGGAGCTGCAGCAAGGTAGGCAGGAGAAAACAGAGGCTTTAGAAGAATACATTTGATTACTGTAAGTTTGAATTTAAACAATTTCATTGTTCAATTTCATGTTTACGACTCCATATTAAATAATTCACTGGCTTCCCCTTTATGTGTGTGCAAAAAGAGTTCAAACCAAAAGAGTTCAAACTACTTTATTGAGATTTTATCTAAGCAAAGAGTAGTTGCAAAATATATATTTTATTAAATAAAAATCTAAAAAGTGTGAGGTGGTTCAAGTTAAGTAACTTTTTTGGGGTGTAAATGCTTCCGCAATCAACTGTAATGTACCTCTCCTCATTTGACTGCATCTGATAGTTTTTATTGTGACCCATCTGTACCTGTCTCTTGTTTGCGTGGTGTACAAGTGTTGTTGCACCCTCGTAACTCGCTGCAGGGGGTCACAGTCACAGAGTAGAGGGAGTTGCATGTCAGGTCTGACAGAGCACACACTGGCGACGTGTCATTGCAGTGCAGAACATTGTTGGTCTGAGCTGCTGTGGTCTCGTACAACTCGGCCCCCTTGACTGGGGACCACATGACCTCGAGTGTCTCTGTGGACACCAGCTTCACGGTTACATCCTCTGGACAACAAGGAACTGGGAAGGAGGAGACAGGGAGAAAAGAAGAAATGCAGAGAAGCAACAATTAATTTATGTGCACATATGTGGAGCCTACATAGCAAAAGTAAACTACATTCTCACTGGTTGTGTAGTTGCGGACATCTGCGAAGAGGCTGGTGCCGGCCTGGTTGTAGGGGAACACGCTGGTGAGGTACGTGTAGCCACACATGCAGAAGAACTGGCAGGAGGTCTTTGTGGTGTTGCAGGACGTCTCTGTCCCATCATCCCTCTTTATGAAAGCCACGTAGTACTCCACCAGGAGCACCTTCTCCCAAACCACCGAGCAGTTCCCGGCAGTGGGCTCCTCCACCCAGATGTTCTCTGGGGGACATGGATCTGTCAACGGCACAGAACAACAACTTAGCATTAAACAAGAAGCCTTGGTTATAGGAAGCCTTTCTTGTTGACTTTTAAACAAAAATTCAATGAAGCCCTTTTTTTTTGTACAAGAACACGGACGTGTGCGATGAACTCACATGTAATGTAGCCAACTGATTGTGAGGGGCTACTGGGTCCAGCATCATTGTAGGCTGTAACGGTGACAGAGCGGTTCTGACCACACTCCTGAGGTGAGATGAAGCAGTAACTGTCACTCGTGTTACAGTATTGGCCATTTGAGGCCAGGACGAAGTAGCTGGTAGCCCCCTGCACCGTCATCCAGTAAACAGCGATTCCAAGAGATCGACCCGGAGTCAGCTGGACTTGGGTTACATCTGGGCTCGGAGGACCTGGAGCAAAACAAATAAATAGAAGGTTGTCAGAGTTTTTACATCCAGATTGTAGAGATTAGTTTATGGGTCTACAACCACTACAATCCAAAGAGCCGTACACTTAGTCCACCTAATTAAAACTTGTTTAAAATGCATGAATATGTTTTGATCTAAATCATATAATAGTTCTATCTGTACATTTGGTGTCACTGTGTTGCGAGGAGGTGAACCTCTACCTCACAGTCAGGTTTAACAAATTTTCTTTCTCTGAACTGTGGGAAACTACAAAGTGTACTGCTTAGGGTTGGTGGAGTGCGCAACTAATAGGTGTCGTGTTAAAAGTGTTAACATGTTGAAAGAGGGATAGATTATTGCTTTATGATTTAAACTTTTCCAGAATCATGCCTCATGTTTGCTATGTTTTCTGATGTTCTGATGTTTTTTGCTCATTAAAACACACCTCTGAGCACAGTGCTCCATTTTATTCAAGAGTGTCACAGTAAAGGAGGCTGAATACAAATGGGTGCTACGGAGTAAATCCTTTTTCAGTTGATCTGTCACATAAAATTATAATAAATGTGTTGAAGCTTGTGATTGCGACCAAACAAAACGTGGGAAAAAAATGCAGCTTACGGGTGATCTGGCAGACAGTGAGGTCATCACCGGTCCGACCCTCAGAGTCCCAAGCCATGCCCTTGACACAGTAGGAAATTCCTGGTTCGAGGTTGTCAAACGTCACCGTGGTGTCAGTGGTGTTAAGTATGAGGCGGGTGCTGGAGCCTTCTCGGATCATAATCAGTGTGTAGCGGATTGCGTGCTCCACCGGGGGCCAGGTCACAAGGATGGAGTCATTTCTGGAGGAGGATGTGTTCAACTTGGGGGCAATGACAACTACAAATCAGACAAGGAGGGAATGAAGAGCAGAACATTAAAGAAGAAATAAATACTTTATCTCTATTTGCCTTTTTGCTATGAAGTGTAAAGAATTTCATTTATGATCATATTCATTTACTATTCATAAAGGGATGTAGCCTATTTCCCATGGTGTCTTTTTACAAGGAATGAAAATAGTGCAGTACAAAAGAATGGATAAAGTTTCCACCATCTTGCTTTTACCACAACAAGCATAAAATCAGTGACAATGGGCAGTGAAATATCAAGCCCTTATTGCCAGGAAAATGATAGTACAAGTTATTGTTTGAGTGGAACAACAGAAGGGCCGCATTTCATGCATCATACTGTAAGCTGATTATACCATCTTGCATAAACTCATAACATGTTACACATGAGAGACTATAGAGGTATTTAATCCTACCTGTCCTGGCTTTGATGGGGTATGAAGGCTGGCTCCTTCCTCCGGAGTTGACAGACATGACGCTCAGAAAGTAGTCGGTGTAAGGCTGGAGGCCCACCACCGTGCCCGGGGACTCTCCCACTGGGGTCTCAAAGAAGAAATCCCCCGTTGTTGACTCTGCCCTCAGGATGTAGCTGGTTGCCCCGGAAACTTTTGCAAACTCAACAGTGATGCTGTCGCTGTTTTTGGAGTAGGCCTGGTCAATGCTCGGGACATCAGGAGCTGAAGATTAAACAACAAGAGCGAAACTGGAAAATACTGAAACACATCAAACACACATGTATAACAATGAATTCTTTAACAGTATATAAAAAGAACAAAGTTTTTTAGAGATACACATAGATTTTTTTATTTCCAATATTTTTAATTTTGGTTGCTTTATTCACTTCACAGAATGTGAAAAAAGGAAATCTGTGATGAACTGCATATCTAAATATTACTTTCATGAAATTTCAATCTTGTACTTTTTAGAATGTCTTGTTATCAAGAAGATCTGAACTTAGCAGACAAAAGTAACAGTGCTTCTTGGCATTAAATTTGATGTTGTTTGAAAGTTGACTTCCTTATAAATTATGCCAAGTTCGTCAGGAGAATGTTTTTGTGGGTTGCATATCTAGTTGAGTTGAGTATGTGAAATCCACTCTGCTAATACCAGACAGCTTATTTTGTACTGGAATTGATGATGAATGGTTGTTAAATTACCAATATGCCTTGTTTTTTTCAATTTCCTAATTTTATTAGCAGCTGGCTTTGTAGCGTGAGGAAAACCTGTACACAACCATAACCGCCTGGTGCCTCCTCACACGCTGCTGTGGGATGGCAGCTGATTCCTAAGCCATAATTTGTCAGTTTGGATGTGTTGTTTTTCTAAGCTGACCCCACAATGGCTCAATAGAGACAAAGTCAGGACCAGAGGCCAGAGGCAGGCCATTCGATCCTCTTCTCCTCCAAAATCTGGAGGTAGTTTCTAAAACATTCTGTTTTGTCGAGACGAGCATTGACGTCTTGTAAAAGTGGACACATTCGACCGCCTGGATTTAGAATCTGAATTGAATATCTCTCCGTATTGATATTTCCTCCAATAATGACCTGCCTTGTTTTTCCATTGAGGAAGATTCTGCTTTAGACAACAATACTGTCTCTACCAAAAACTATTTACCACTGGCAGAGTGTCAGGCAGAGGATTTGACCCATGTAATCAAACCACAATTTTTTTTTCTTTACAGATGTGGCACCATTAAAGGAAACATTGTTACAAGGAAGAAATCATGGATGGAACAAGAGTCTTCTTTCTTCTTGCTTTAATTTAAGATTTATGTAAGAAATATTTCCAAGACCTTATGACAAAAAAGTCATGATGTTTTTACAGATGTCCTACAGGAATGAATTATTTCCTCAAAGAATAAAGGGAAACATTTTTGCAATATTTAACTTTCCCATATGAGAAATAGACATGTGATCATAAACTGGACATTTAAAGCACAACTAAATATCTTCAAAGCCTGTTGCTGCACACAAATATGTTGGATTTCATAAAAGTTAAGACTTTGAGCCTGAATCTTCCTCAATCTCTCGTCTCACTGTGTTTGTTATCCACTGACCTGTTGTCTCCACCGTCTTTGCGCTGCTGAGGACATTGAGCGCATTGTCCATGGCCTCCAGCTGCATGGTGTACACTGTGTTCGGTGACAGCGAGTTCACCGAGCCCATCACCGTGTTGCCGCTGAACTGGGCGAAGACCGGCTGCTCGGGAGAGTTCTTGGGGGTCGCTGTGATCTTGTAGGAGCTGGCACCCGAGAGGACGCTCCACTGCACCGTCATGCTCTTTGATGTCACCGTAAATACCGACAGAGTGATGTCTGGGGGAAAAAAGGAGATGGAGAGAAAGGAAACATTTACTTATGTTACTGATGTGCAGATTTGAGTTTTCCAAACATCCTGCACGTACATTCTTCTGCCAAATGAATATGGAGATAACTCACCATTTTGAGCGGTGCATACCTGAAAAGGACAAAATAGGCGGTTTAATGAATGAAACAAAGAGCTTGAGATCTTGATGATTAATTGCAGGGCATAAATCCAGGAGCAGCAGGCTGTTGGTATTCCACATTATATCCTGGAGCCAATTATGCACTGGATCATATTCTGGGAGCATGAGAGGCAGCAGGCTGCACATTACCTTCACTCAACACAGATTTCAGGTCTTCTCAGTGCAGGTATTTCTTTCAGGTCGGAATGAATTTGCCTATTGAGCTAAGGGTGGGCCTGCTGCATGCACTTGTTGAAAGCATGGACATTCAAAAGGTCCTGTGTTCATGTACTTCAAAAATTCTTCTCCTTCACAGTTAATGATCTAAATATCCTACAAATAAATGTAAACAGTGCTTTTCGAAGATAATGGGGTGTGTAATCCTTGTTCTAGTTTTGATATAGGTCCAATGATAGCACCAATAAAAGTCAGCACTTACCCCTGTAAAGGTCAATAAAAGAAAAAGTTTGATCCTGTGCAAGCGCACCATTCCCATGCTGTCCGTGTTTTCCTGCCTGAAGCAGAGATGTGTGATGCTGTTTCTCAGAGTGACTTCAGGGCAGTGACTCAAGCTTAAATTCAACGTTATTTTTTTTTCCTCCCTCGCAGATGAGACGACAGGTGCTTTATTGTTTTAGGAAATACCAAAAAGCCCAAAGGCTGTAACTCCACCCCTCAGGTGGGGTGTTAAAGTGACCTATCGGAGACAGAGATGGGGGTTTGCCTTCGTTAGATGAGGACGTTGATAATGACGCGTATATTACAAGTTATTCAAGAGTTTTGTACATGTTTCTTTTTTTTTTTTGTTTAGAAAAACACGTGTGGCAACCGGATCCTGCACATTAGCTGTGAATCTTTTGTTTCCCTCAAAGAAACATTTAGACCCACTGAATGAAGAGATAAGCTTAGACAAGGGATGACCCATATGCACTGCTTATGTGCCTGGAAGGAAACTAAAATGATCTTCTTAGCAACATTTTGATACCTCCGGTTCTTGATTCTGAGTAATTAAAGGTTTTTCTCTAGGTTGTTGGTGTGTTTATGATCTTATTTTTATTTTACCAATAAATGTAAACATTTTAGTTCAAAAGGAGATGGACATTTAAACACATTGAGATTATGTACAGCGTGCCTACTTCATAGTAGAAAACATTAATAGGAAAAGAAAATGTTACAGAACTCTAAATCCTCTGGGTCTTTGTCCAGAAATATTCCCATAAGAGGATGAGTATCTGTAATGAATGTGCATTCAGTGAACTGGGTGGGGGAATCCCATAGGACCAGCTCTGAAAAACACACTGAGAGAACAAGGTTGCATGTAGAAGACTCATCAAATGGCTTTATCAAAATTGATTCTACTGTGAAAAAGTATTGTCTATCAAATTTAACAGCGAGCAGAAGCAAGATCTGTTATTTTTTTAGGTTTTCATAGGTTGAATTGTTGGTATGTTTTGGATCATTTTCCTACTGTGTAACTTCATTTTCCCACTGTGTAACTTTAGCGTGTTTATGAACTGAAACATTGCTGACATTCTTGTTCAGTATTTTGTGTTAAAGAGCCTATTTTATGGTTCCACTAAATACAAGTCATTCAGAGTTGGGAGCAGCAAGGCAACCCAGAGTATCACTATGACTATGTTTGAATATTGGTGTGATGTTCTTTTCCCAGAATGCCATGTGACTTTTAAACCAGACATTATGAAACACACACCATCTAAAAGGTTTTTGTTTTGTTTTGGGGTAAAGTGAGACAGCCTTTTGTGATCAGTTTTGTGTTTTTGGCAATCTAGAACAGTCATTGGGAAAGAGACGGGTTCACTCTAGATTTGATGGTTTAGCAAGGGGGGCAGGTTTGTTTTCAGGTGAAGTGTAAGCTATTAAATCTTAATTTGAGTTATTTTTTTGTGTTTATTTAGGTTATCTTTGATTATATTATATTTGGTTTGAACAAACATTGGTGTTGTTGCTTAGCATATAAGTTGTTACTATTAGCACAGCAGATGGTGGTGTTAGCTAGAATTGCATAAGCTTAATTTTAGGTTGTAGTAGGCCTATAGTCGATCATGTTAATGTTAGTTCATGTCTAATCAGACCTCTCTAAAGTAAATAAAAAACAGAAATCCAAAGCCATATCATTTGTTACTATTTTTACTGATTTCTTGACGTGCCTGCAGGTTAATGAACATCTAGAACATCACCTACTCCTGGGAAGGTTTGAGCAGATAGTTTAGGAATGCTGTTTCTTGTTTCTTTTCTTTTCTGATGTCTTTTTGTAGAACAAAGAAACTCAACACGTACAGTAGTTGACTGCAAGCGGCCTGGCACCAGCAGGCTCCGGCTGTGAAAAAAAAAAAGGAGGACCAACAATGAATTACTCAACTGAAACTTGGAAAGACGACACTGAGTCAGGTGTATGCAGAGCCCAGCAGGGATGGGCATTAGAGGCATCAAATGTGAGGATTTGCTAAAAAGATAGGAGCTGGTATGCAGTCAAGGTAAAGGCAGATGGTTTTTTCCTGAAACACAATATCAGCAAAATGACCCAGATTTAATCCAATTTAATTGTATCTTCTGCCAGTAACTGATATTATGCAAACAGGAGACATATAGCCATTGTAAGGTTTTATGCAACTCCACTGTATGGACAGTCGAGTAATGTCACTATATAAAGTTTATTCTAAGATTGTAATAAATTGCTGTGAGTTGAAATATAAGGACAAATTTACAAACGACAGAACATACAGGTTAATAAATACATCTTTCTGAGTAATAAATATGAACCACACGTTACATAAAAACTCATATAGGATTTACATATAAACAAACTCATGTCCAAAAAGAAGAAATCAATTTCCCCCAAAAATGTGTAAAATGAAATATTTCAGACTTTTCTGACATTTATAAATATGTACTGTTTAAAGAAAAAAAATAAAAATAAACTGATGCATTTTTACAAAAACCCCATCAAAACAGTTTTTTAGATGTGTTACATGAGTCTTTTGTAGTAAGGCCCAAACATACCACAATCTACAACATAGTTTATTAAATAAATATTCATACATATGAAAGTTTAAATAAAACTGTGATAAATATATTTAAGAAATTAAAAATTAACACTTACACAAATCTATATTAAAACAAAGTTGAAAACTTAAATGAATAAATTGGTAAATTAAACTGAAACTCACTAAGTTAAAAATGAAATAATTTGTTGTTTGATTGGTTAACCTGCACAGAAGTTTAACTAATCTATAAATTGACCATGGAGGGCTATTGAAAAAAGTTTAGAAATATTGAAATTTGTTTTTGACACACAGTAAATTTAAATTTGCACTTAATATTTGCCATTTCGTTTGAAAGTAAATAATTGAAATATTTAAATAATTTTAAAGAATGTATTTTTGTATTTAACATTTACTATTTCATATTTTTAGTTTCATTTATACTATCAGGTATATGAATATTTATTTAATGTCTCATTTATTTACTGAATTGTGGTACTAAAGGATCCCCATACAATGTATTACGGAAGATTAGTGAAATGTGATGAAATTTAGGGAGTGTGGTGTTTTCTGCCCCCTAGTGGTTGCGTGTTGTAAATTTTCTTGTGCAGCTGTGCCTTGGCTAAGTCAGCAGAAAGCTTCCTGGCCATACGATCTGTGGTCCTTTTCATGATGCGAGCAACTTCAATGGCTTGGTCCAGAGTCCTGTTCATGTCTTCCTCCTGAAAATTATGCAGAACATCTTATGTTATTCAAAAAAACGGTGGGAAATCGTTTTTCCATGAATAAGGTTAATGAAAAACAATGGAAAAAAAACTGTTATGCTGACATCAGCATTAAAGCTCGAGCCTTTGACCTTTTTGCCTCTGTGTCTGCTGGTTGCCCTGGGAGGAACAGAGACTGGAGACAGAGTCTGCTGAAAATACACATTGCTGGGCAGAAGTGCAGTGTCTGACTGAGTGGAGTGTTTTCTGTGACAGGATGTGGACAGCAGCTGCGGCTCTCTCACTTTATAGCTGTATTATAAGGCAGAAATTAGAGATTACTAGGGGTATTCAAGATTCATAAAAATCTAATTTTAAAACTTTCCGGACTGAAATGCAGAAATCTTACCAGCAGCTTTTCAAATATTATTGATATACAAGTAGATAACCTGCAGGTTAATTTATAAATAATCAAGCAACATGACATTGAAGTTGGCATTGCGCTTGAATAAACCTAGACCTGCTCAGTTTCAAAATCAAAGACACTGACTGGATTATCGTCCATTAAATACATTTAAATTGGTTCTGTAAATAAATTAAAATTCTCCCACTCCTCCTTAGCACAATCATATATGCATCTGATGATAGCAAATGTTTCCTGGCAATTATTGTTTGAACGTTTGAGGTGAGACACGTGTACCTGGCTGGCAGGCTGCAGGAGGAGCCATAGTTGACCTGAAGGAGGGGCTTCTGGAGAGAGGGAGACCACCTCTCCTTGGAGGTAAAACTCTTGATGGCTGCCCATCACAGAAACAAAAGATTTATTACAAAGTGCTAATAAATAATTGAGCTATACTGTACATGTATGTTGAACAACTTACAATGTTATGTTTCAGATTGTCAGGCATATTGTTAAATTCTTCTTGGTTCTGAATAAATTAAATAGATAAAACTGAAATATTTCACTTCAAATATTCACCTTGTGGCCTTTGCTTCACACGGCGCTCATTCTGTGCTTTTAAACCAGAGATTCCTATAGTAGCTAAATTAGGGAAACATGACCTTAAGTTTAATCTCTTTGGACATAAAGCAGTAAAATGTAAGGAAGAAAAATAACAAATGTCAGCATGCACTCTTCAGTGATCAACCTCTTGTTGTGTGCTGGAGTTTATTTTGAAGCTCAGATGTGGAACATACTCCTCCCACAGGTGAATAAGGGAATTGCGTCGTTATCTCAGAGCAGCTTCCACCACCGCTGTCTGTTCTCATAAATCAAAGCAAATATAAATTAAGTTTGATTGATTAATTGATTAAAATCATCTTAAAAAAAGGACAAAACATAAAGTTCTGATAGACTACCTTTGCTCTTGCTTCGTTCCATATCTGAGGAAATCCAGTCGTCTATTCTCTCTAGACTGGATGTGAGGTTACTCCCTCTGCTGCTCGAATTCCCAAAACTAGACAAACAAAGATCTAATCAGGGGAACATAACAGGACTTTACAGGAAATACACAGAATATTTTATTCATGGGAAGTCACAGAAACACATTTTAACAACTCCTATTCTTCTATTTATTTACTGAAAGGGAAGATTTGGAACTCACTTTTTTGAAGTTAGAGTGTGAGTCTGGACGTTAGATTTGCGATCTGAATCTTCCTGTCTGTATTTTGAAGTGAGGTAGTCCATCCTCTGTGCTAAGTGGGGCAGCTGTACCAACCCCTGCTCCAGGTCCTTCTTTAACTTCGATACCTCTGTCTGCAAGGCCAGGATGGCCTCGCTGGACGCACACAGGAACAGAATAAAAGACGGCAGATTATATCTTTCTGTATGTCTACCACCAAGATTAGCTCCATGCACACCGACCTGTTGCAGGAACAGGAGTTCAGAGGGGTGTGTTTGTCTACAGCGTCCATGGAGGTCCTGAAAGCTGACTCAGGTATGTGGGCAAGACGCATTTGGTCAGTCCCTGTTTGTGGAGAAATAAATGTTACGGGACTGATCAATGGTGAAACAAGTGAGGGAGGCTTGACTTACTCTGCAGCCTGACTGACGGCTCCTGGGTGGTGCTCCTCACCCACAACTCCACTGCAGCTGCTGCTGCTTCACAGTGCAGCGTTTTGATGGATGAGTTGGTAGCCACGGCGACTGTGTGGATAGTCGTCTCCAGGTTGGAGCAGGAAGCTTCACTGTCTGAGTTGTTTAGGTCGTCACACTTGGAGTGAATGCTGGAAAAGAAAGGAGCAGATTTCAGTTTCCCCTGTGATCTGTGGGCAGAAGCTGCAGAGAAATCAGAAAAATCTAGGAACGGTTTTCCTGACCTTCCTGTCAGGACATTTGGTTGAAATGCTTCAGTGGCTGACTGATTCAGATAGGAGCTTCCAAATCCACTGTCCGTCTCTGGACTAGATATCCGCTGTAACTTAAACAACAAACATACTCATCATCAGCATGAGTGACTTATATTTTGGGGATTTTAACAATTTGGATAAGATTTGAATAATTAATGGTTCTAGCTGTACCTGAACCTACAACAGATCAGAAAAAATACTGATTATCCAGAAGAGACTCAAAGTTTAAATGTGACTGACCTGTGGCAGACATGAGGTGTTGACCGTGGGCTGTGAGACGCTGCGGCTGTCTGAGTCTCTGGGAGGATGAGAAGAACAGGAGCGCTCCGGTACCAGACTCACACAATCACCCAGATCACATTCACTGCTTGTATTCAAGTCAGAGCTGCAACAGAGACACACTTAGAAACAAAATGAGACTCAAGACTTGAGTGTGAGTCAGTAAAAATAAAGAGCTAGTTTTTTTTTTTTGTTTTTTTTTCAAATGACAGGCATGTAAAAAGCATCATGTAGCAAATCAGATGCAACTCTGAGAAATGGTAACATGCTCTTTTTCCATAGGAATCAACTCAAACTGGTCACTCTTAGCAGGAAATACCTGTCAGGGGTCCACAGAGGCAGTGTTACCAGAGTGGAAGCAGGTTTGCTTCCACTCTGGTAAGTTAAAATTGTCTCCTGCTCATCTTCTGCTGTCTGACAGTGCAGTCCGTTTACCGAGCCCAGCAGGCCGCTGAAACAGGATGGAGAAAACAACCTGAACACACACAGGTCCAAACAGTCTGTTCCCTCTGCACAGAGGAACCTGAAACCAGCACTGAACCTGAAACACTATCTGCCTGAAGGAAGGCCGAGAACATGCCTTTTATATGAGCACAAACACACAATAAGTAAAGAAACACTCAGAGCATCAATAGATGGAAACAAAATGTTGGTTTTTTTTACTCAAACTGTTTCAAACTGTATTATTCCAATTACTTTTTAGACATAAAGTTTTGCTTCAAACCCAGAGTATTTTCTATAAACAAAATAAGTATTAAAAATAAAAAGGGAACATTTGGGAAGTCAAAATTGAATTAAAAAAATACATCAGTATAAAAGTTAGAGAAAAAGATGAATTATTCATACTGGTAATTGCTGATGGGCTGCTTGACAGTTTCCATTAAAGGGTCAGCAGTCCTGATCTCCCAGCTTTGGTTAAATCCACCAGTCACACAGCCCTCTGTGGAGTCTTCAACTTCTCTTTGGTTATTTTGGTCTTTTTGTGCATCCTCTTTGCAACTCTCAGTGAAAAAGCCTGCAATATCCCCCTGAAAAACAAAACCCAGTTATATTGCATTTGCACGCTTAATAAAAAAATATTTCCACCTCTTTAAAATGAGCTTTACAACGTTCAGTGCAAAGAACAAAATTTATATTCTGGATGTTCTACATTCAGAAGATTAACTTGAACCACAATACAAACTGAAATATTTACAAGTCGTATCAAAAAGAGATTAAACATTAGTTTTAACCTAGAACTTCAATGTGCTTTTAACAGAGTACATTAAATAAAGCATATAGATAGGAATTTTTCATTAGCATTTAATAGTGACTCATTATAAACAAAGCCTTAATCTCAAATGACTGGCATTGGCTCTGGAGTCACAAATAGGACATGCCTATCTTTAGTCAATATGAATGATGGATATTCAGAGTAGAGTGTCGTAATTGCGTTGATATGAAAAAAGATTTATGGCAATCTTGTGTTAATAATATACAGCTTCCAATGTTCTGAGTGCAAATAACATGTCTAAATATCTTGAAGGAAAATGTGTTTGTTACCTCATGCAGGGAAGGTGCAGGTAGAGGCGAACTTGTGTGAAAGGAAAGTGAACCGGACTTCTCATGCAGCGAGACAGTGGTGGTCGTGGGAGTGGAGGACGAGTGGGGTGGAGAAATCTGTTCATACGTGTTTCTGTCAATGACCTCCTTTATGTCCTCTAGGTGCATCCCTATCCTGAATATGTCTCCCTCTACTAGTCTGCACACAGAACAACACATGCACAGAAAATGTAACGTATGTACAGATAATCTGAGATTCGATCGGTAACAACAATAAGATCTACTGAACCTGTCTGGGTCAAAAGTGCCAGTGTTCCTGGATAGACCCATATAGTTCTGCATCTCCAGAGCTCTGTGCTCGTCCTTCTTACTGATGTATTTCCTTTCAAGCTCATCCTGCGCCTCCATCATGCTCCTCAGCATCTGACAAAAGACAACTTTTGCATTCACTCGCATAAAGAAGACAGAATTTTTTTTTTTTAAAGATAAAATGTACCTAAATAAAATTTGTTTCTGAGGATTCAAACATCCCTTACCATTTGTTGCTCAGCTGTGCTTACAGCCATATTAGTAACATTACATTTGAGTTCTTCAACCTGAAAACATGAGGCTTGTTAAGCGGTTTGATGTTTCTGAACAGAATAATAAGAGGAACCACATTCAAACTTAGAGTACCTTCTGCATAAACTGGATGATGATCTCTCTCAGCTCAGCAGTTAATCTCTCACCATCACTAAGATTATCCTGATGCTGGTTTGATAAAACTCTGGCTGCTTCCTTCACTATTGGGTGCTGAGTCGATTCACTCTCTTTCTCAATAAAGTTTTCTGTAAAAACACCAACACAGAATTGATACGAGAAAGGAAATATATAATACTTGCAGTAGAAAAGTGTATTCATACCTTTAGACATTTTGTGGTTTCACAAAGTTCAATATTTTTATTAGAATTTTGTGTGATGGAAAGAAGTGGAATAATACCTAACATAAAATTAGGATTCTAACCTGAGGTACAAATTATTAAGATACAAAAACTACAAAGACCAAGCCTTGAACATCTAATGCATAACTGTTTAATCTAGGTGACACAGCAAACATGTGAAATAAGTTGTTCTGGTCAGATGAAACTAAAACTAAAGTTTTGGGCCTACAAACAAAACGCTTTGTGGCAAAAAACAAACAAACAAAACAAAAAAAACTAACAGTATATCACCATGAAAACAACATTCTCATTGTGGTGGCAGAAGGCTGTTCTAGAAAGACTGCTTCATTCTTAAGCATGTCTGATAATCACCAGGTTGTTTTGGTCACTTTGAGGTGCCTAATGTTGTTAATCTACTGTACAGCATTTACAGAAAGGACATTTAAATACTTTTCCTAGGTGAAAATGAAAATTTTACGTTGCAGTTCACATTTAGGAAGATTACGTTTCGCTAAATTTTCGCATAGAGACTTTTCAGATTGACTAACTATTTTCTCTTTATTTGAACGAAGACAAATGCTTTAATACTGTAATATGAACTCGAGACTCCAATCATTAGCATAACGTCCAGCCCCGAACATCCACAGTTCCAGGTGTCAGACACAGAAACGTACCTGACAGTGGAAGGGGAGAAACCAAGTATTTGGGATGAGTCCCTACACCAATCTTAAGTTGCTTCTCAGCTTCATCTAAGGGTGGATGAATCTGTAAAGCATAACCAATAATTAGTAGCACAACTAGCACAGATTAAAAAATTAGTATTATGCAAAACTGATTTTAGCTTACATTTGGTTTTGGTGCCAATTCTTCTATAAGGTTCACTGAATCTACATATCTGGTCAGTAATTTGCCATTTTCAGTCTAAAAATTCACAAACAGTTAGTTAGACAGGCAGCCAACAAGCACAACAGTGTTACTCTATGAGGAAATACAGACATATGAAGCTTTAAGCTATGGATGTATAATGAGTTTAATGCTACCATCAGGTGATGCACCATTGCTGGTGGAGGTTGGTTTTTACTGTCTTCAAAGATGTAGGGCATCTCTGCTGGTGGGATTGAGTCCTCCAGGACTCTGCTGATCACCTCTAACATACCAGGAGAAGACTGGGCTCTGTGAATGGTGTTCGGGTTTGGGGGAAATGGTCTCACAGGTCCACTTGGAGTTTTAGGGATCTTTACTTTCGGGGCCACCTTGGAAAAATCTGGGAGAGGGTAATGAACTTTTCCCTGGCCATACTTCATCTCACAGAAGGACCTAGTGCGAATGAGAGGGACTCTCTGATTCCGATCATCCTCTCTTGTCTTGTTTTGTTCAGTTTCATTTGCAGAGTCATCCCCTCTGTTCTGGTTTATACTTCCTGAGCTGGACACGTTTTCCTCAGTTGCAGCTGAAGCAAAATCATCAATTTTCTTTTCAGTTTCTTCTTCTAAACATTCATTCTTTGATCCTTTATGATTAATTTCTAGAGTATTTTCAGTTTTACAGCAGTAATTTCCCGGTGTACTGGTTTTTGCAGCCAAGCTAAACAGAGAGTCGTCCACGCTTTCCAGCAGAGACACCTCTGGCAAGGTCTCTGCCTCAATCAGCCTTTCCGGTCCGAGCAACTCCCCCTGAGAGAAGTACCGCAGCAACACATGGGTAATGTCTGTAGGAAGAGCAACCTCAATTTGATTGGTAGCGTTAAGAGACTCCGCAGGTTTAGTGTTGGTATTCTTATCTTTCTGAAGCGGACCAGGAGAATCTGGGCTTCCATGAACAGTTTCTCCTCCATCAGAGTTTCCAGAAGAACTAGATGTTTGGTTTAAGTATGAGCTTCTGAAATCCTCATCATAAGGCAGATCTTCATGATCCTCATCACTGGTGTCTTGTCCTGGGTCTTCAATCCCCGGTTTGGAGGGTGGCTCATCGCGAATAGTGTTAGGTCTTTGGGCCGACAGATGCAACGTAATGCTTTTATTTTTGTTTTCGAGAGCATTTACACTATTACTGCTGTCAACACTGCTCTCTGAGGAGGACTCTTCTAATGCTGACAGCTCTGCACTTCCTGAAAATAAAAAAAGAACACAGAAATTACATTAAAGCCTAAATAAAGAATAATGACCAAAAAATGTATCATTACAGTAAGAAAAAGTACACATTATTCATAATCCACTTAAACTTTGTACAAATATTAATACCACCTGAATTTGTTACAACTACAAACGTTTATATATTTTATTAGGATCTTCTGTGATAGAGCCTAAATCAAAGTAATAATCTGTGACAGGACTTGAGAAAAAAATGCAATAGACATAATAGACTGTATAGAAAAATAAAACTGAGGCACATTCCAACAGACGTGTGAAATAAAAGGTAGTTCTACGAAGCACTGACTCAGGGTGATGTTTTCACATTATAGTTTTACAAAAATGTTAAAACTGTGTATTATTTTCCTTCAATTTCATGTGCAAGTAGGTGTCATATTACTGAAAAAGTCAATGAAATACATTAAAGTCTGTGGTTGTAATGTGGGAAAATATGAAAAGCTAAGGCATTGCATGTTTGTCCAACTACATGCAGCCAAATTCATGGATGAAATGGTTGTTTTAATAGTTCATTCATTTCAGCTCTTAGCAAAGTAGAAACTGGGAAAACAAATAGTTAACTTACCACTGAGATGAATGCTTGCTTCGGAGGCAGCTGATTCTGCTTGGGACACATGTAAAGCTAAAGAGCTCTCTAGATCACTTAGGTGAATACTTTCATCCTCACTGAGCTCAATTAAGATGCTCTGCTGAATGGACCTCTCCCACAGCACAGTGGGTTTGTCCTCTTCCTGAACGTCCTCATCCTCAGAGTCCCCCTCCATCAGGCTTTTGTCTGCAATGAAAAGAAATGTGACTCAGCTTCTTCTCGTCTGTGTTTTTAACAGGAAAGAAAAGGTGGGCATGCAACACCTGTTCATCCCTTAGCAACACAAGCTGTGAACTGACAACATTAGATCAAAATGTCTTAAGAGTGTCAATTATTCAGGAGACAACATGTAGCTTTGTGTGGCTTGAGTGTCCAAAGTTATAAGAAAACCGCCATCTGAGATACAGCACCAATCATCCGGTCAATTTTGAGGGAGAAAAATATGTTTTGGGTCTCATTTTCCAAAAAAACCGAAAAACAAAACATATTTACAGGAAGATAGGGAGTTCATTTATTTTATTTTATTTATTTTATTTTATTTTGATAATTTATTTCAGACGGACATTTCACCAACAAAACAAAACATAATAACAAAAAAGAAAGAAGCACACTTGCT
>CAEGAG010080456.1:0-38191 GCA_903067065.1 Brachyrhaphis terrabensis | reverse complement strand
CAGATTTAGGAAACTCAATTTACCCGTTAGACGGAGAGCTGGAAGCACATCTCCCCTCTCAGAAGAGGAAGTAGGGAGTGAGTGAGTGAGTAGAGATAGAAGGGGGGGGAGATGTCGCAACAACAACTGTTATTTTTTTTACTAAGCTTTGCCAGAAATATTAGATTAATATTAGCTTATAATCCCACATTATTTAAGCATTCAGCTTTAGTTTGGTTAAAAGAGGTTTGATCAGAATAATTGTCCATGTTTTTACAATTATTGCTTATCTGCAATAATTGTGGGTATAAAAACTCTTTGTTGGCAACAAACCTATCAAGGCAGGACGTTGTCCCTTTAGGTTCAAAGACATTAATGGTTTTGTTCAACTCATTCAGACGCTGTAATAATAATGTAGCACAGGAAGCTGCTTGTCTAAATGTTGGCTTTAAAAAAATCTTCAAGGCCGTTTGATGGAAAAGAGTTCAGCAGAGAGACATGTTGATTGGTTCATCAGCATTGTTAGTATTTTTATTTATAAAAGCAGAAAATGTTATTGTATTGTAAATGAGATTGCTTACATGTCATCTTCATGTCTCGTTACAACTCTGTTATTGATAGAACAGGGGTTTTATCCTTCTTCTAAGTTTGAAGTACTGATATGATCCAAACACAAAAGTCAGTTTGAATCAGAAAACAGCAGCATCTGCAGAAGAAAGACAAAGTGACAGGTGAGCATTAGGTTGGCTTAGATCGGGGTAAATTCTCATTCCCAGTCTCATCAGTTTCTGTTTTTCTTTTCTTCTCCTGATTCATTTCTTTTGATGGTCTGAGATCGTCGTTTTAATTTAAACTCCTTTTTAATTTTCCCCATCACCCCGCCCGTCCTGTCTGCGCTTCGTTTCCATCTCCTCCATCCTGTGCTCTTCTTCTCCGCTCTCCTCCGTCTCCTTCTCTCCTCTCCTCCACCTCTCCTGACACAGCTATGAATAACAATTAGAAGATCTACAAGACAGAGAGAAACCATTTAAAAGTTTGGAATCGCTTCTCCGTGAAGTATCAGTCTGTTTGGGTTTAAAGAAGGGAGGATTGGGGTGAACGGAGGGGGCAGCAGGCGGCTAAACCCGGTCTGCTCAAGGGTATCCTGAGAGAAAAGTGGGGTGAAATTAGTGTATTTTTTTTCTTTCCCACCAGTCCTCTATGAAGACCAGATTATTTATCTGCTGCTTCCGTCTGGTAGCCAGAAGAGTTGTGTTGCCACATGAATTCTCCTGGCAGCTGAATGAAGCTGCTGAGGTTCTTGTCGTGCTGCCATTGCTTCAATACCCGGGCCGTTAACGGCGAACCACTACTGGAAGGCTGCTTGTTAAAGGATCTGCTGCGATAATGCACATAAAATGGAGGGGAGGCAGCGCCATATGTGAAGCTCTTGTTGTCCAGGCACCAGTTGGAGACCAGAGGAACCCCCAGAAAGAGGGCGTCACTGCGGTGCTGTTGGATGTTGTTGGTTGGCTTCACTGGCAAAAGCTTGACACTTAATTTAGAAATACTTTATTAACATAAAAGGGAAATTAAAAGTTGTTGCAATTCACATTTGTGCAGGTTTCTTGCTGGAAGGTTCTCCAGTAGAGGTTTTATTCAGATGATGTCTGAATAAAACATAGTATCGCAATTGCTGTGTTTCCATTAAAGAAGAAGCAATAAAAATCACATCGTCATCCTGAAAAAAAAAAAAAAAGACCAACAACATTCAGTTGTTGGTCTTTTTTTTCAAAATGAGCGTGTATCCATTAGGAGGATTTATTTTTGAAATGTCAAATTGCGCAATTGTAAACTAACTTTTCAGCAGGACAAAGCACTTACGTATACTCACCACATTTTTCAGATTTAGAAAAATTCCTTTTATTTCTAACAACACGCACTACGTTACTGTTGCCTATCACATGAATATGAAATAGTCGGAGGGATATTGATCCTTTTAGGAAGGAACTATAAATGCACCAGATTGGCAAAGAATCAGAAGTCCAGAAAGCTGCTGGTGCCTCCCGCTTTTATTTCTGAATCTCTCCTCTCCACTAACCAATTTCCACCACAGTCACCTCTGTCCCCTCTGCTGGCTCACACTGGCTAATTGAAATTGACACATTTAATTTTGCCCCACAGCCAGCTTCATTCCAGTGATGGATGGCAGTGGATGAATGTAATTGAACTTTGGAGAGGAGAGGAAGGAAGCAAAAGGAGGAGACATCAATTAACATAACCTGACTGGCTATTTCATTTATCAGGACAGACAGGGAGAATAGAATAGAATAGAATAGAATAGAATATGGTGGCACTACTTCAAATGCAATTTCTATCCAATGCCGGTAGGTGGTGACAATGTAAAAACGTGCAACATGTTTACATTGTCAACATGTTACTGATGTTCACAAGCTAAATGAAAATCCTTAAAAATTCATATGCTACCAGAATGTTTAAGATCTTGGTAGTTTACCAGGACCTGACAGTAGTAAACGTGTTATTACTAAGCTTAATAACATGTGTGATACCAGGTATTAAGGTCTCAAACCTGGTGAGACCAGAACAACAGGGTTAAGGTCTCAATATGTTTAAGGTCTTAAACTTAAGGAGGACTTGAGACCAAAGCCTCTGGCCTTTCTTGCTGAAATGATTTGATTGATGTGATTGTGGCGTACTGATTGCAAGTTGCCTTATTATTAACCAGAAAAGTAACCTAATTTAACTATTAGACATATGCAATCCGTATAACTCTGTGGATTCAGAGAGCACATAACTTTAAAGCAACCAGTGTTTGAAAAGTCTTCACAAGGCTTCCAGGCAAAACATTAATTTTAGTCTTCTGACTTCAATTTCCTGATCATTTCCATCCCTTTTCTCACTCAGGCTGGTCTCAGGCCTGTTGATCTCTAATCCCTTCATCATGCTCGCTCCGTTTCTCCTCCAGCTAATTAGATCAAGACATATAGTGGCCACGTGACAGTATCCTCTACAGAGCGTTGGGGCAACATGAATAATTGAGGAGCCATTATCCCCTTCTATTATATCCTGAGCAGAGCAACAGAAATTGTGGAGATGGATAATACCACAAGCATCATTTATGATCATTTTAGTCTCCTGTTAATGAGCAGTCAGGCATATGTTTTCTCTTACTCAAATTATGGTCATTAGCAGCACTGGTCATTCCAGTATTGGACATTGTATGCATTTCATACAGCCATGTTATTCTACATAACAGGTGTTCTTTATATACTAAAGCTCCGAAAAGTCTTCACACCCCTAAAAGCCAAGGACCAGATAAATCCTTTTGAAACCGTTTCCTTAGAAAAATTAAATCTGTTGCTTTAGAAGGAAAAAATACTTAATTGTATGCACTCTTGTTCAGCTGTCTTATTTCACCTTTTAGTGAAGCATTTTTTTATTCAATCTCACCATTCAGTCTATCACTGTCCTACAGCTTGACTTGGACATTTGCCCACTGTATTTTGTGAAAGCAGAACTCAGATGACCAGTCTGTGTCCTTATGAAACTTCCTATGCTCTCTAGGTCAATAATCAGGCACATGTTGGAGTGCATTCACACCAGCCCTGCTTAGTCCACTTTAATCAAAGTCCAGTTCTAGAAAGTTTGTTTCATTTGGGGGAGGTGAGAATGTGAAGTTGAACTCTGACCCAAACAGTGAGCTCTGATCCGTCTACAAGCCTAGGCTGGTTTGGTTGGAGTAAAGTGAACCAAACCAAACTGGTTTGGATGCACATGTGAGCGCCAAGCGGACCGGAGACCGCTTCCACGAGGGAAGTGACTATAGCGCAGGGTATTCTGGGTAAAAACAACCAAAACAAATGAGTGAGTCTACTGCTAGCAGTAGAAATGTCTGTTGGTCTTTTTCTGAAGGCAAAAGAGAGATCCTAAACTCTGACACTCCTCCATTGATGTTTACATTGTTTATTTTTTTGTTCTTTTGTGAAGAAGGACTTTTACGCTCAGTTTTTTCCCATTATTGCTACTCCTCTTATATTCTTTTTCTTCTGATAAATGGTTTTGTCAGAGACAAGGTAACTGATTGTGTGAAAAATATTTTAAATCTCATACTAGCAGATGTATAAATGATTTTGGGCTTAACAGTTTATTGGCAGCCATCATGTGCAGATGTAGTTGTACTAATCTACTGGTTAACAAAGCCTTAATAAAAGCCTCAGGTAATATAACGACAGGGCTTTATTTGCCTTTGTTTCAGATTTATCTGGAGTTTGAATGTCTTGACTTGTTGAATTGTGTCAGTAACCTCCACACACCCACGCCACTGAAGGTACCAGAAAATGATTCTCGTCTATTTTTTTTCTTCTGTTCAAGTGGAGCTCAAACTCTGAAATAGCAGTCTCAGACTTGCATAGTGTGTACGGCGTGCATACCTGCTGAAACTCAGAAGTCAATTTTGGAGCAGACCAAAGTAGGACAGCAAACTCTCACTTGTAGCTCTCTCTCCGACTTGCGAACAGAAAAACACAAAAAGTGTAAGAAGTGAAAAGATTATTTCCGTCGTACCACAAGAGAGTTGCTGTATGAAAACAATTATCTCATTTCTGCAGGTTTGATTAACACTGTACCTAATGTTTAAACCCAGAGGCCCTGGGCCACAGGAGACAGGACTAATTAAAACATATATCCCCAATCTTTTAATGCCAGCTAATTAAAACATATAGCCCCTTCAATCATAAAAAAAGATCAAATTTAATCATATAAGACTTTATGTGTTGATTGCTGTCTAATTAGCGCCTGTTACCCTCACTGTTGCAGACTAATTAAGAAGTACACCTTTGTTCTTCACATTTTTCAGTTCCTATAGAATACTGATGTTTTTATGTCCAGAGGCATTCAAGCTTTTTTTCTCCAGTGGAAAGATCTCCTGCTCTGCTTCCAGACGGTGTAGAAGCTTTTGAGACTGTTCTACATCAACTGTCCACTCAGAGGTGTCGACAATCCCTCTGGACTCTAAAACTTCTGTTTAAACGTGATCCACAAGACACTGATGGCTGATATGTCGGCACATTATGGAAAGAAACTGGTCAACAGAGAATGTTTTAGGAGGGAATGAACCCAACCTGATGACGGGAATGCAGCAGGACAACAGGGCCGAGCTTGACATGTTTTTGGTCTATAGTATGTAGGATTCTTTGTTAATTAGGTGTGAGCTGTAAAACAAGCTAACTGTGGTTGGGTGTACACTGTTAATTAAGATATCTTTGCTAAGCTACATATTATGGACTTTCTGATAATCTGAAGGTGCATTAGGTATGTACATTAGGTTACCTACATGCAAAGATATCAAATTCCATCCATATATTTTCTTTACACGCTCATCCCTGGTGGGGCCACAAGGGGTGCTGATGTCTATCTCCACCGGTCAACGGCGAGAGGCGGGGTCACCCAGGACAGGTCACCAGTCCATCGCAGGGCAACACAGAGACAGACAGGACAAACAACTATGCTCACACACACCTAAGGAGAATTTAGAGAGACCAATTAACCTGACAGTCATGTTTTTGGACTGTGGGAGGAAACCGGAGTACCCGGAGAAAACCCACGCATGCACAGGGAGAACATGCAAACTCCATGCAGAAAGACCCCGGGCCGGGAATCGAACCCAGAACCTTCTTGCTGCAAGGCAACAGTACTACCAACTGGGCCACTGTGGAGCCCTGACTGATTTCAAAATACACAATTAATTTCTTTTATCATCAGATGTGTAATTAACAATTTTGTTTAATCACACTTTTAAAAAATGTCTTAATTGTTATATTGGATTTAAGAAACATGAAGACTCACAAACATTTTGAACACACAGTTGTGGTTCTTGCAGGAATGATTCCCTGGACAAGCCCTCCTTCTGCTGCACTCCAACCAATTAAAATACAAGCAATTACCTGATTTGTTTTTCTGCCTTTGCAGCAGGAAGTAGGGAATTCTGTCTCCAGTGTGCAACAGCAACCAAAGGGAACTTACTCCATTCCACAGCCATACAAGTAGCAGCAAAACTTGTCAGGGGAACCACTGACAGATAAAATATATTTTATTTTGTAGTTGTTGCGTGTCACGCTTCTTTCTGATGCTGCCCTGGGCAACTGCCTGCATACCCCAATATCAAAACCCGTCACTGTATCCACTTTGTAAAAATGTTTTGTTGTCTCAAACCAACATGTCTGAAAGGTACCAGTTTTCCAGGTTTTCATAATCAGGAACGTTTAAAGAAAGTCAATTTATTTTAGGTGTTAATTTAGCTCTCTATTCTTTTCTTATGAACTTGTGCGATAAGGTGGAAGTTGCTTGTCCTCATCCACCCAATTGACCAGCATTATTCAGTCATGTGAAATCTCAAGCTTGTACACATTGATGTGCCCATGCAGGCTAGAGACGCAAAATGAGAAAGTTGAAAAACGTCCAACTTTTGTTGTCGTCTGCTGTCGCGGAAAATTTTCATTTATTATTGTCATTTGTCGCTCCCTGTACCGAGTCCATGTCGCGCTGCTGTGAACTCGGTAACTCTCTGTAGGAAAGAGGCTTTTAGGTCAAAATAGGTACTTCTGTTAATCTGTAATATGTAATACCAATGTTTTAAAATGTATATAAAATGTGGCTTGAAATTCATTTCCTTTTTGAAAAACAAAATTATCGGCAAATGCCAATTCCTAAATTACAAAGAGTGGATCTCCTCCAGAGATTCTTGTCAGGGAATAATACTGTTAGAGTGAAATCTAAACTATATAAATATGGTTTATTTATGTATATGTGTAGAAACTGTGGTTACACTTTCAGCTGTAAGAAAACAGGTATAGAAGCATTATGTCTGATCTTAGAGCAAAATTCTATTATTGAAATTACTGTTGCTACATAAATATCATAAAGTACAAAATGTATAATCTTCAAATGCTTACAAACTTGGGTTTCCTGACATAATCCATTTTATTAAAAGCCACTGAGTAAACAACCATTTGTGCAAAGAAAGCATTTTGAAAATATATTAGTCTCCAGAGAGGATCCTACACACAGCGTTAAAACTCTGTAAATGTCCAAGTGTAATAATAAAACACAGGTAATGTGACTAATTGTGTGACAGCATCAATTCCTGAGACTCTGGCTTTGAGAGAAACCTTGAATTATTCAACACTATCATTTAACACCTCTAATGATAATTCTGCCGTTTATTCATTATTCCTGTTTGTTTCCCGGAATGAGAAAATTCCCAGTCACTGTATTGATATTAAACCGCAAAGCATATGTGATTATACCAGCTCTTCCAGATAGCTGGAGGGCTTTTAGTTCTGCAGCCATGCTCCCCATTTATCAGCTAATCACAGGCTGTAAATCACAACCATTCATTCTAATACCAACACCGTCCTCATGAAAAATTGAGGAGCGTTGTTTATCCAGAGGCTGCGATGCCCTTGGTAGTCATGAGCCTTTGCTTTGAGAACTAGTTGAGTTAAAACTGACTTTGCAAGACTACAAAACTATGAATTTATTAAAACAGGTAGCATTAACAAAGCAGGTAATTCATATCTATTAACGCATATTTAATTCCACAGTGTCTCAATGCCTTTATGTAACATGAAACAATTATAGAAACGGCAACTTATTGAACATATTGAAACAATAAATAGTTAATTGCTCAGAACATGAAGAAGGAAAGGACAACAGAAGGCAGTGAGATCCTGTGTAATGAGGTTTCAGTAGCCAAAGTCAGGATTAAAAATGGAAGTTTTGAAGATAAATGAAAAGGTGGGATTGTACCTGCAGCTTCATGCACTAAATTGAACATCTAATCCTCAGTATTAGGAGTAAATGAAGACAAAGAACTTGCTTGGTACGACCATTAGAGCGAACCCTTTTAGGACAGAGTAACATTCCCACAGCGGTGGTAATTGTATTCAGGTCAGCTGTACCACAATATTCCTCTTAGTGGTTTAAAGAGATACAGCAAGATAAATATGTCAATTTTCGACACAATGTTAAGGTTTTGGCAATCTAAGGTTACCCTGATTATCATGACGGCTTCAAAGATGACCTCATGACATATTTCTACTGTGTGTGGTGTGTTAAAAGTGACCTGGTCTTCTTACAAGGACGTCGGAGCAGTTCTTCTGCTATTCAACTTGTTGCATTGTCTTGGACCGATGGGTTCCCCGCAACCTGCTGAATGTGACGTGTTGCCAACCAGAAAGAGGTGAAGGAAACAAAGGGGAAGAACGGGGGGGATTTTTCTGGCATAATCCAAAAGATAGAAATATCCATCAGTTACTTGAACAATAACTGTTTATTGAAACTAAGAGAAAGCAAATGCTACAAAACGTGCATATAGACTTGTGGCATTTTGGTTTAAACCAGGGGTGGGCACTCCTGGTCCTCGAGTGCCGGTTTCCTGCAACTTTTAGATGTGTCTCTACTTCAACACACCTGAGTCAAATAATGAGGTCATTAGCAGGACTCTGGAGAACCTGACTGCACCGGCACTCGAGGACCAGGATTGCCCACCCCTGGTTTAAACTTTCAAAAAACTGTCTAGTCTCAGTCTAGACAGCTCAAAATTCAGTCGGAGTGAAATTCAATCTAACATCACCTGGTTTTGGCTGGTGACAGTATTGATGACGGTCAATGACAGCAATATATTCAACCTCCATTTCTGATGTTCCAAAGTGAAAGTGAAAATATCTCACACAATACGTTGTGGTTGCCGGAGTGACCATAAGCTCCCATTAACATCAACAAGTGTTAAATAGCTTTATGTAGGCTGTGACTGAATCATTAAATCAATTACTCATTCTGTATTCCAGATATTACACACCTCAATATCTTGAGACACCACTGGGAGCTGGGCTCATTAAAGCAGAACTATTGTTGTGCAGACAGAAAGAGGTCTGTGCCTTTAATATATCATTGGTCCCAAGCCAGATGAAATCACCTCTAAAGAAGTCAATCTCTCTCTGAAGTGAGGATTCCTAATAGCAGCTGAACTCTGTTTCCTTCCAATTAGAACTTTCTTAAATCACAGATCCAACCCCTTAAATGAGGTTAATTAGTTCAAGGCTCTACCTAATTATCCATAGGCACATGTACCATCATGAAACATCAAACCTTTTTATTGTTTTTTAATTGTTGGGTTAATAAGAGTCCTTTTAACTTTTAAATAACCTAAATAGATGAAAATGTTTAGGGGTTTTTTGTTGTTGTTTAGGACCCAATTATTAGAATTACTGTAGATTACAGGTGCAACAATGATATCGTAGACATGTTGTTTGTTTGCACAAATAGAGCAAACAAACCACAAAATATATATTTTTAAATCATGGTAGAATATTCAACTAGTTTATTTGTCTTCAAGTAGGTCATAATGGCAAAAATAAATCGTAAAATATTAACGCCCTGTTTTTTTTTGTGTTCATAGATAAAATTTCATGATCCTCAAACTGTGTTTTAGTGAATTTATACATTTATAATCAGTGTAAAATTATCCAGTTCAGGTTTGATCCGATTAATGTCTGGAGGAACCAGGCAAAATGTTTTAAAAATGTCTGCTGATTTCAAAAACATGAGACCAAACGCACAAAGATAAACAATCTTATGAATATCAGGTTTGGTCATACATTTTGTCGTCATGTAATCTACCATGGAAATATGTCAGTGTCTTACTAACGGGGTAATTATTGATTCTGTCAGTTACTAAAACAACTTTAATCTTTCAATTTCAAATTAAAAGATTTGAAACTGTGATTGAGAATATTTTACCTTCTGTTCATTCAGAGAGAAAAAAAGACTCCTTCAGATAAATTTGGATACTGTTAAGAAATTATACATTTTATTTAAAGAGGCATAAATATGTCTATGCATAATTCTGTTTATGCATAAACATAATTAGTTAATTTCAGTTAGTATAGTTAATGATTCCATCATAAAGAATTGATCAATTCTTTATATTTATTAATACATTTTTCAATTATGACAACCCCGAGCATCCTCTTTATGGCAACAGAATGTCTTCAGTCAGAGGCTTCCTCAGATGTGCTGTAACACAGACCTCTACAGGAGATCCTTCCTACCGACAGCCATCACTATCTACAACTCTTGAATTAATATGAGTTACATCGTTTCATTGCCCTTTGGGATCAATAAAGTATTTTAGACTTGAGTTTGAATGAGCTCTGAACGTATAAAATCATTTCAGATGATTCTGGCACCGGATCAGATCGTTTTGTGAGCTCTGTCTGGGTCTCAGCCTTTCTGTCCGGGTCTCAGCGGGTCAGGGACTTTCACATCCTGTTGCTCACAGTTTACCATAAACATATATTGAGGCTTCTTGCATGAGAAAAAAGAACTTCTTGAACTGATTTAACAGAACAAACAAAACTTTCCTTTTAACGTTACTTAACTTTTCTTCACTTACGGAAATATTAAATTCTAAAATTTATTCTTAGACATCACCTGCACCTGTTGAAGAAATGCCATACCTAATAAGTACAATAGGTTTGATGAGGGTTTTTTTTAATAGTTTAATATAATTATCACATTATTTTAGTAATGTTTTTAAATGACAAAACAAAAGCCTAATTTTACACATGTATATCTATATATAGATGTTCTGAGCTTAAAATGAAATCCTGCTGGGACACGTGTAAAAAAAACAACAGATTTTACAGTCATATGAACTAAAATATAACTGAAGCGTTATGGTTTTTTCCAGTTTCATTCAATAAAACATCATGTAGATTAATTTGTGTTCAGAGTGATGCTTTCGAGGCTTTTTTCTTAATTATGATAATCTGCTCACAGCAAATGAAAACACATTTATGATTGGAATATTTGATCAGATCAATTAAACATATTTTCAATACACGTGGACTTAATGAAAAGCCTGATTAGTGCTCACATTGTCATTTAATGAGTATGGCCATATTACAACAGTGATAGTCATATTGTAAAAAAAACTAATTCCACCCCATAGTTGAGTAAAACCACCATTTTTACATTATAATTCATTTCATTGATGATTGTGGTTGTGTATTATTTTCGTTTTAGTTTGGATATTTAAAATATCTTCCACTTCCATTTATTGATCTGTGAGAGGTTGAACTTGCATTATTATGCCATCATTAATACTTGAAAATAATTTCAAAACAATGAAATTCTTGTTTATCGCAATATTTACTGTGACAATTTATCATCCAGCAAAATTTGTTATGGTGACAGACCTATTACCTGGTCAAGAACTAAAGGAAACATCTGACCTCTGGAATTGTAAACAAATGTTTCTGTACCAAATATTAAGTTATATTTTCTGTTATGTCAAATACTTATTTGAAGAATGTTTCTGTCTCTCACAGTTGAGGCGTAATTACCATGAAAATGACAGACCTCTCCATTCCTTGGAAACTGGGAACTAGAAACGTTGGTGGTGTGTCAAATATTTATTTTCCCCACTGTAAATCCAATGGAAACATCAAGTAAACTACAAAGACCTTTTTTCATTTTGGTTTGATTGAAAGAATTTTATAACTTGTTCAAAATCAGATCCTTCGTATTAGATTTTTATTTGTAAAACTCTAAAACTGAAAGAGTATCAGCCTTTTTTTTATATATATAATTGCTGTATAGACAAAGATGTCAACTGAAAACAACTTTCAGAAAATAATCAAAGAAAACAACTGAATACAATCTGTAAAACTAGTAAATGTAGCAGGCTTGTTATTGGTAAAGTTTTTTTTATTTATAAAAATGTCTGCTTTAAATAAAAGCTGGGACTTTTCTTAAGCACAGAGCAGCCAGCTCTGAAGGAGGCCATCCCTTTTGTTCTCCAAACACATTTGTCTTCCATATGTTTTATATCCCTGATGCTCCTCGCATGCTTTATTCCCATCTTAAGAATGTTAACAAGTCTACTAAATCCCCAAACAGATGATGTATTAGATTTTCTTCTCTCCATCTTCTCCATGGATCTCTCCCTCAACAACTACCCTCCATCATGCTGTTCTGTCCCCTCACTCTCCCTCCATCTATCATTTATTTGATCACTTCCAACACTCTCCCATCTGGTTGAACCACGAAACATCAAACAGACGGACATATTTCACCTCATCATGTTGACATCTGTACTGTACTCTGTGTGTGGGGGTGTGTGTGTGTGTGTGTGTGCTCATTTATGTAGCCTATTTAGATGGTAATAGAACTGTGACTTAACAAGACTATTGTGGCCCCTGACTGAATGACCCTTTTTGCTCTCATCAAAAGTGGGAATGCGACTTTTTTTCTTCTGCGCTTTTAATTACAACCAAACCCATTTCATCTCCTCTGCTCACACACACAAGGCTCAGCTCAAAAGCCCACGTGCACATTCTCTTCCTCAACCGTTTCTTTCTGCCTGCCCCCTCACCTTTCTTTTTTTAGTGCTGGTTCAAATACATGCAAATGGAATATTTCTGACACGAGCATTGAATTTAAGCTCCCTCCCTCTAACAGCATGCCAGGCACTGTGGCTTTTTAAAGTCATTACCAGGAGTGTAAAACAAATATCCATGATGTTGTTTGTTTCTTTAAAAAATAAGAAAAAAAGGGGGTGGAATTCAGTTTCTTTTATTTGACTTATGAGCTCTGTAAGCAGAAATCTTTATCTTTATTAGGAGACATTTTCAATAAAACACTGGTACTAATAAGTTACAAGTGAGAATGTTGCTGAATGCAGAAATGATAATCATATTTTATATTTGCTGTTCCTTTTTGCTATTCATGGTCATTTTCATTTTGCATCTCTTGCTTGTGGTTGCAGCATTTTTTGTTTGCAGCTTTTTTTGTTTCGTTTGTTCCTTGTTTTTATGTCTTGGAATTTGCATCATTCATGTGTTTGCAGCTCATTTTTCCTTTTGCTGCACACTTGCACCTGTGGGCCACCGTAGTTACCCTCCTTATGGCATGATTTCAGTTTCAGTAAAAATAAATAAATAAAAATAATAATAATAATTGTTTCATTCTTACTGTCAAACAGATGCTAAAATAAGTAAAGATATGTCAATTGAATGTAGCACATTTGATCTATATACATTTAGGAAAGATGCTAACTAGCACTATATTAATTAAGACTTTAAAATTAAATAAATTCTTGTACAATCGATTCTGGTCCATGACAGTCATTCAAACTAGCATAATTCATCTAAATTGCTAATGATTGTAATTCACACTCTAACCACTAGTGAACATTTACATGTGTAGAGTATGCATCAACAGACATCTTGGATGAGTTGAAACTCTTAGTCTTGAGGCAATTTCAACGAACGTCAGTGGCTGGGTAAAATCAATCCAGTCGTTTCAAACTTCGGTCGAGTCCATACCTCCAGCAAGCAATCATTTCTCAATAGCCTCTCTGTGGGAAGCAAAGAGCAGAACAAAGGGCTGTTTCTCACTTGTCTAGTCTACAAATGTTTCATGCTAAGGAAATGATTTGTTGAGCAAATGAAGATCCTGACATAATGTCAGTTGTATTCTCTTTGTATCATAGATCCAGATAAGCATATCATTTATATACCCACACTTTAAAAATTCATCCTGAAGTGTAGAGGAAACAACTGATTTATTTGCCTACTCATGAAACCTTCAGAGTATTGCCTGTGACATTACTGTTGTCATAATGACAGCATGGACCTCGACTGTTAGAG
Source organism: Brachyrhaphis terrabensis (assembly GCA_903067065.1). Taxonomy (NCBI): domain Eukaryota; kingdom Metazoa; phylum Chordata; class Actinopteri; order Cyprinodontiformes; family Poeciliidae; genus Brachyrhaphis; species Brachyrhaphis terrabensis. The sequence goes on along the minus strand of CAEGAG010080456.1, from coordinate 24,500 downwards.
GAGCTAAATTTGATCTTTGCCATCTCCTGCTAGCTGTCATTCGTGGGAGGCTTGCTGGGAGAGGATGAGAGTGTGTCAGCTGTTAAGCACGAGATGTCTGAGCTAAATGCATGTTGTTGAGACCACAGGGTGATCTCTGTAGACTCACAGCTGGAGCTTCCTCAGCTTTCTGGGGAAGCATTGTGAAGTTAGCTAGACTGCTGCCAGCAGAAATGTATGCATTCTTGTTTTAGTAATCCTTCACAACGATGCCTAATTTGATGATGATGATGATAACACTGATGATGATGCTTAACACAGTTATTCAAAAAGAAGGCATATTTTTTACATGGAATTTGATGTTTCTTTCCATAAACACAAAAAAAGTATAAATACGACTTCTGAATATTTACTATTCTTGCCTTGGTGCAACATGGTGTAAATTTTAGTAGAAAACTTTATTAATGAAAAAAATACAAGCAAGGCAGGCTAATTATTCTATTCAACTGTCCAGAGACATTGTGGGTGTAACCAGAAAAAGCCCCCCGGTGGCCCCCATAAGATTTGTTAGAAACTAAGCTAAAATGTTCTCGGGTTGGATCTGAAGATGCTCCACTGCTACAATGTTTTGTCTGCCAAGGGTGCTATCTAATGACGCCGTAAAATGCTTGAAAAGCACAATCTGGGGGCCTCACGTGATTAGCAGGTTACCGTGGGTAACTGTGGGCTCGATTTCTGATCACCTTGCTGTATGGCTGCCTTCCTTCTGTCCTTGTTTCCTGTCTGATGACTGTCCCTATAGTGACAGAATAGGTAGAAGTGTACAACGTCCATTTTTGAGTATGAATGAAACATAAAGCATAGCAACAGTAAGAAGTATAAATAAGGATAAATGTATGGGGTAATTTTCCTGCCATAAGTCAAGAGCAGACATTTTCTGTCTGAACGCAGGATTTCGTCTTTTGTTCTCAAAACTTTCACTACCTGTGCTTACATTTTCAGTTTGAAATCAGGATTTAATGTTTCTCTTCTTCTTGAAAATTATTTTCTGCTCACACTTTAAAACAAAAATGCCTGGCAACCTCTCAGCCAAAAGAATCAAAGTTTTATACTGGGTGCGTTTATTTCCTTCTAGTGGGCGTGCCTGTGTGTGGCTACTAAATAACCACAAGCAGTGCGCTACTGATCGATCACAAACAGCCTGCTGCAGGAATTTCTGTCTGTCTGTCTGGTTTATAGATACATATGTTTTCTGTCTCTGTCTCTCTCTTAAATGCTTCAGTGTGAGATCCTACAAAGATTAACTAATTTTTCAGACTATTTACATGCATTTATCAGTGCTGTGCACTGAACTGCCTTCTACCTGCAGAATGTACAGGATCACTACAGAAATAAGTGGATGTGACAGAAGAGCAGTCACTTTGTAAATCTGATCAATCGCTGATTATTAGTTGGAGCAAAGCATAATGAAACTGGAATCTGCATACGTGTTTTATTCTCATCACTAAGCGATCAATCAACTGGATAATGAAGATGATGAGAGAAGGTTGGCACAAAGGAAAGGTATTCCACATGCTGAGTCAGCTTTGATGCTTTGCTTGAGGCGAGTGGGAGAGCATGATCAACAGTGTCAACAGCTGTATTAAGATCTATAGGTAAAATAACAGAGTCATCCATCACTTTAAGGCAAGCTGTCTCATTCCGATGAAGAGCTCCGCAGAGAGATTGGAACTCCTCAAATGACTCAATTTAGCCAAGCTCAAACCTTTGTATGTTATATTTGATATAAATGGAGCATCCACAGACACAATATGTGAACATTTCAGAGTGGGCAATTCATCTCCTCTCCCTTTGGTCATTTCTGTGCATGTTCAGGAAAGGGAATCAAAAAGTAACACGGTGCTGTTCTTATTTATGTTGCCTCTGTTGGATGGCTACTGAGGGTATAGATGGAAAATCTGTTGACAAAAAACAGAATATCAAGCCACAAATGTAGTCACTGCATTTGTACCAGTCTGGTTTTCAGCTATTGAACGAGTTATATGAAGTGTTTTCTGTGCAAGAAGGCTGTAGAGTGAAAAACGTTCACACTAGTATAGTCTATGGTACTCGCTGTGTTTGAGCTGTTTATACCAAACTGCCTGGACATTGTCATGCAGTCACAACAGCTGGTCGTTAGAGGGGCCATCATAAAGCTGCCCTCTGGGGCCAGCCTGTTGCTCTATGTAAATGATACAAATGCAGCTGTACAGAAAATGACAGGGAACAATGAGAGACTATAAAGTGGCGATTTGGTTTCACAGAGGATTTATGTGTTTTCAGATACTACATGTATCTGTCATATTTATAAGAGACTACATGTTTTCTCTTTCTTCTGATGTGTTCCTAGTGTTCACCCAGCACACCAGGGTTCACCTTCACATCAACTGAGAGTCAAGGTTTTGAAGGGACCCATGTTAGCTCGTTTGGTTTTCTCCAGATTTCAGATAAGCTTACAGGACTGTAGAAACACAGCAGACTGTCTGGTCTGCTTATAGTGGAACCCTGCTGTTAAAGCACCCATTTTGGTATAACTAGCCAGAAAATGGAAAGTGTTCCAATAGATATATCTTTTTGATGAACTTTTCTTATTTGATAAAGACCTCTTAATTTCTAAATATGGATCATAGAATTCAGTCTTTAAGATTATGTTTCCTTTACTATTTGTAAACATCAGATATGTATTGGAATTGGGACCAAATGTCTAAGAGGCCTGGAAAATCTGTGTAGCTCTGACTGTTCAGGTACAAGTTGCATAAGAGCAAGAAAAAGAACTCGGATTTGGGTCTACAGTGTAAATGCAACCTTGGATTCTCACTGGGCAAATGGCTAATGTGGCATCAAGGCAGTGTGACAACAAAGTCATCGCAAGCAGTGACATTTTTATGCCCCACCAATCAACGGACTGTGTTGTGTGACCGTGTTAGGGCCAATATCTCCGCTCTAACCGTACCATTGACTTTTGGATCTACCACTGAAGGGAGTCCAGGAATTGTGCCGTATGGGTTGGGTTGTACTAGGTCGTGTCTAAACCGCTCAGTGGAAACGAGGTATTGTGTCAATGAGGTAATGATGATAGCCACGATAGCGCAGGTCAACTTTCCTTTACTTTTCCAGAACTTTGGAGTTTTTATCTATTATCTATACATAGGAGGTTTTGAGCTTTCTCCTTCAGCCATGCTGTGGAGGAGTAAACACCATCAGGATTTTCATATCTGAAACAGTCAGCACTTGGATATGAATATTAAAACTAGGTAGTCTAACCAAGAAAATAATGTTTGCTTTTGCTTTGCATCCAAAGGGCAAATGATGGATTACTGTGTCTGAAACTGCATTTATTGCCACGGAGAGAGTGTGAATTATTTAAACACTTTCCAGACAAACTTCACTATAAAACATTTGAGGTTTTCTGAGGAAATACTTACACAGCCCTTTGATTTGGAGGCTTTGAAGTAGATGTTAACTAATGACTAATTGTTAGACTGATGTTCTATATTCACAGTGAAAGGAGCGTAGCCACAAGTCTCTGTAAGATGATCCTGTAAACAGAAGAAAGCAATTCTAAACTACTTCCTTTCTAACTTCAAAGTAAGACACAGAGTCCGTCTTAAAGTCCTCACCTTCCTGTCCTATCCTCATCTTCAGAGTAACTGATAAACCTTAAATAGGTTTAAGCTCATATTAGGTTAAACCTATTTCACCAGAGGCCAGCAGCAACTGAAGATGCTTTTGTTGACCTAAACTGTTCACTGCTGTCTCACCATGGAGCTGGCTGCTGTTAGACAATGCCAGTAAGTCCCTACCTCGCACCTTGCTAGAACGAATATCACAACCACGTTCTTATGAAAACTTTTTCCAACCTGACAACACAAAGTAAAATAACTGACATTCTCCAGAAGTAGAAAAATACATATCTGTAGGATAAAATCAGGCTTTAGTTGTGAACATAAGATTTTCCAGAGTTCATGAGGCTCCTAACATTCCCCTCTGATTCTTTCTCCTTAGTTTTTTTTTGGGGGGGTTTTGCAGAGGAATTATGGCATTTAAAATGCAACTGAATCTGCTGCATTTGTTGACGTTCGCAGACCAGCCAACCGACACTGGAGTCTTTCAGAATTAGCAAGCATATCAGTGCTGTTTCTTTTTGTTTTTTTCCTCAAGGTTTTCTCCTTGAGCGTGGTTGGGCTTAGTTTCCCGCTCACAGTGAGTTCTGTGGAAGTACTGGCTGTGAAAGCAGTGAGATAGGAGTGATTACTTACCCTTTTCAACGCGCTTTAGGAGGTGACATATACGCCTCCTGAACCATAAGTTGAATACTGTGACCTTTTCTTTTTGGCACACAGTGGAGTTTGTTGTTCTATCAATAACCAGAGTTGTCAGAGCCTTGTGCCTGTAAGCTTATGACGTACAGTAATTCTCCCCTGATAATGCCTGTCTCTGTCCTCTGGCCTGTCTGTCTCTTTATTTGTTTGTGTCATCTTCACACCCAGAGCCCCCTCCCTCTTCTCTCTTTATCTCTGCTTCTGTTCCTCTGGTATAATTCCACACTCATCTCAGGCCCAGAAATTAATCTGGGGTTCCCACAATGAGCTTAGATGGCATTACACACACAAACAAAAGTCCGATATTAAAAATCAAGCCTTGTCACAGAGGAGCTGGGGTGGACAAACAATGGATTCATACTGAGTGATTTATTGGTCGGTCCCATTTGGAAATGTTGGATTTATTTTAGGAAAATGAATATGTTTTTTTGTCTTTATGGTTCACAGACTAGATGACCTGGTGCTCCTAATCACCAGCTCTGCAGTTGGTTACACAGTTTCCTAGATAGATGGGGGGATTTGGGATCATTTTTGTGTTCGACACCCAATAAAGTGGAGAAATTGTCCACTGTGGGACATTATGGGAAGTTAAAACAGTTAAATGTTTCCTGTTTGATGATTCCAGGCTCTCCTGCAGCAGAATACCTGACAACATGCAGCTACCATCCCCTTACTTTAAAGTTGGGATGTTGTTCTGGTTTGCAAACTTACATCTTTTTATTCCAAATGACAAAATGTGTCAAATGGATGATTTTTGACAGGAAGACAATTATTGAATACTGTGTTATTGTCTTAATGTCAGCAAACGTTCTGACTGGGATTGTTTTTTAGTGGACAAAGTGATGTTTTTGATTTTGCTAGTTATTAATATGTCAACTCAGAGTTACTGATAATTTGTTAATTCATTCAGAAATAAACCTTAATAGAAGGTTTATTTCTGAATATATTTTATTTGAACCTAATTTTTGAACTTTAAATTTAAACAGAGTAGGATTGTATGTGTCATATCTTTAGTGTTGTTCGATAAAAGTATAAGCAAGTTATTAACTCAACTTATAACTAAAAATTATAATAAACATTTCCTACGTCTTTATACACTCTCACGTTTTGTCCTGTGTTGAGTTTCATTCATATTAGAGTAACAGTACACTAGCATTTTAAATTCTTTTCATCTGATAATATGGCTGAATAGGAATAATCAATCTTAAATATACAGTAAAGCAAAGCACATGTAATATTATGACCAAACTCTATTTCTACCTGAAAATGTTATTCTATCAGAAATAAAAGTTTTGAACTCCTGGAACATATAGCTCTGGGAAAAAATAAGAGACCACTTAAAATGATGAGTTTCTCTGATTTTACTACTTATAACCATGAGGTTTCCAATGGGGTTCAGTGCAGTGGTCTCTTGGATGGAATTATGAAAGATGCTTTGTGTTTTCATTTCTCTGAGACAATTTCTAAAAGTATTTTAAACATTCATAATTTTATAAATTTTTTATGACTGTCTTTCATTTTTCAACTTTTAATGCTTCCTTGTTGGTAAGGACTAGAAAATGACAATGTTTCCATTATAACTTTCTAACACATGGTCTCCTCTCTCCAGTTTTCCTACAAGTTGAAGCTCTTTTAAAGGGACAGTTTTATGTATTTTCCAGGCACATCCAACCATTGTACAGCATAATCATGTAACTATGTTACTTTCAGTTGTTATAAAAATATACATAAACCATGACTTAAAATACATTTTACTATTCGATTTAACATCTTGAAATTGGGCCTTTGTCTTTTTAAAAATGCCTACTCTTTCTTAATCTCATTTTCAGGAGGAAGTCCTCGCAGCATTGCTTCTGTGTTAACCCTTTAACAATGTTTCTACCAGTGTTTCACGTTCACGCGTTCACATTGCTGCTTTTTACACTGAATCGTGTGTGTCTTAAATGAAACCCTCCAGCTATAAGAGTCGAAGGAAAATGGTAAAACATCAACCATCTTGGATGACACAGAAAAGCACTTACCTGCTATTTTCAGATTTCAAAAGTAACACATTCATCTGGGTGCCAGACCGAGACGGGCAGCGTGAAATTTTACTAAAGATCCGCAGAGACAGAAAGGTGAGGAATCAGACTGAAGAGGTGTTTTTATGTTCCACGTTGTACAAACTCACCTCCATACGTCTCCCAAGGGCTCCTCTCTGTCAGTCTGTTGATCTTTTCCTTTTTCAGCAGCATGTCAGCATGTCTGTCTCTATTGTGTCGGCAAGGTAAGGTGTAAACTTTAGAGTCTCTAAAGCACATAGTCACTCTATTTCAATATGTACTCAGATATCAGCATGTGGTCTTATTTGAGCTGATTTGTTAACACTTTCTTAGCTCTGTGGAACATTTTTTTTAGTAACAGGTACAACCAAAAACACTCAGGGACAAAAAGAACATCAGTAAAAAAAATAAGATTAAAATGATTAGCTTTAAATGTTAGCTACCAACTGCATAGAGTTCTTATACAACCATTAAATGGAGACTCTTTAAAAGTTGTTGGCAAACAACAAACAGCCGTCGTTTTCTTCTGAGACTCCAGGATCACGGTTCAGGTAGCCGTAACCTTTGACCTCATGCACAAGTCACACGGTTAGCCATGTGGGCGACTGCCAGTCTGGCAGAACGTCTTTTGTTAACAGCTGGAAGCCGTAGAGCTAAATAGTGGGTAACCTTGAGGAGTTTGAGACTACTGTTATGTACATCTTCAACCTCCTGCAGTTGGAGTAATTTAACAGATTCCCTCGGGGCAAATTAGCAATGCGCATCGGGTCAGTACGTTTGACCCAGGCTGTCAGATTAACAGCGTGTGGCGAAGAATCGAGAAGAAAAAAAATGGCAGTTTAGAGTGATCTTTTAGTCTTAGCGCAGGAAAGGCAGGAATGAAGGACAGAATAAGCGCTGCATCTAAAAATAGACTAAGAAATGGGAAATAGAAAGTCTACATGCAACATTATACCTGATTTTTGCTGGGATAAAAAAAAACGCAGAAAATTAAATACATGTAGAAGAAAAGAGCACCGCCACTTTTAGAATCCAGAAAAATCCTCACTTAACACATAGCCACAGTATAACTTTTCAGTGATTTATATTTTTATGGCACAGCTTTAAGAAATGTATGTGTCCCATTAAGTTTAAGTAGATTATATAAGCTATATGGAACCAGCTCCCAGCACACTGACATTGTCATTTATTTATTTTTTTATCTTTGCAAACAATCAATATTTTTTAATCCCTATACCGGCTTATTATTTTTTTATTTTTTGCAACTAGATTAAAGGACTGCGAAAAACTCTTCATAATATCTTCGTCTTTGCTTGGTGGCCTTTCAGCCCATGTCGGTACAGGACACGTTTCACTGTGGACGATGACACTGTCTGACCAGCTTCAGCCAACATCTACACAGCATCTTTAAACTTTTGTTCTGGTGTAAATCTGCACATTTTGGACCAGAACACAATCATCTCTGGGACACAGAACCTGAGCAGGATGATCAGAACTGGACGACTGGCACCGTAAGTCCTAAATTAAATCCTGCTGAGATATGCTGATGTTTCTGGCTGCAACATAACTAAATATTTAGACGGAGGAATTTTCGAGGCCACATAGAGGGTTCGTGGTTATACTAAGAGCAGTTTTGAAATCTGATTATTAAAAATTTTTTTTAGTAAATCCACTTACATGTAAAGACAAATCTTGATGTAATCTGTATGAGCAGATGCTTGCGGATTTGGGTCTGAACAAGATCTGAATGAGTCTTAGAAAACAACCAGTCAATTGTGTGACTCAGTTCTCTGTGGAACAAGACAGCAGAAAAAGCAACATGAGATAAAATTAAAGGAAGGTTCCAATAAAAGAGAAATGATTAGAAACAAATACAGCATTCAGGATTCGTGTTTTTTTTAAATATTGACCAAAAAACCCAAAAAGAACAGGATTATTTTCTGTGTTGCAGAAGAATGCTAAATTGGCAAAGCAAATCCAGTTTACTTAGAAGATGATAGTTGAAGGTTTTTCATGTTTGCCTCTAAATTCCTGTAAAATAACCTTCTGGGCAAGGATTTCATCTGGAAGCAACATGCTTGATTCCTCTGTAAAGTGTTCTGCTGCTTCCAGCTGTCATTTCCTTTGTTGTGGGCGAGAGAAAGCAATCAGGCCCCAATCATGGTTACAACACACCTACACCAGTCGATGCTTGTAGTGAGACTTATTGTAAGATGTGCTCCATCTGCTGCTGTCTGAATGACGGCCCAGCAGCAACGGCGTTCACCCTCCGAGGTTCGCTAAAGCATTTCTGCCTCCTTGTAGGGTTAGGGTTCGCCGTGTTCTGTCAGAAGACGTGGCTAGAAAGTGTGTCAACCTTAAACAGCAAATAAATCACTGAAAACATGTTATGTCACAGCAAACAGCAAAGCAACTTAGTAATAAATTGGTTTATGTAGACAAAAACAGCATTATACCACATTTTTGTTTCGATTCTTTTGGTTGTTTCACTAGATTTTAATGCTAATGTTGACTTTTCTTTGAGTCATGTTTCAGTGTATCGACTCTGATTGTATCCAGATTGTATCACATTGGACTCGGTGGGTAGTTCTGTTCATAATAACTGTTTGTGGTGATCAGATGAAGTGAAGCTGATATTTCTGTTTTCACCTTGTTGAAAACATTCAGGTGCTTTCATCAACTCCACACTGTTAAATAATACAATAGCAAGAAAATAATAGGGTCAAATTATTGTTGTTTTTATTAATTCATTCTTTTTATTTTTTAGCTGACCTTTCCTTTTATTATAATTAAACTCATGTATAATTTATTTGTATGTGAAGTCTATCCTTTTCCTCAAATATTTTCATCACTGTTGTAAAAAATGTCCTTGCTTGCTTTCATAAGACCTTCTCTTCATTTTTGAATCTGGTTGCTTCTATAGTGTTAATTACTGAGGTGTAGAGTCATCCTGGGCTCAGCACTCCCCCTATCTGTGCGACACGGTACTTTCCGCTTCACCCTGCACATTTTTTTGCTGACTAGGAAGACTAGATTTGTCACACACATTCAATCAATATATTATACTGTGAAACGTCAACATGTGTATTAAATGTGACTAAAAACTGCCTGCATCAGTCAGTGTGTGACAGTGCTGCCAGCGGTGAGGTGAGGCTCATCACTACCTCACCTAGCTCTTCTTATTTAAATTATGTTAACAGTTAATGCATTAAAACAGCCATTTTTACCATGAAAATGTTGAAATCATACAGAAAACAAATTCACAGAGTGGACAAATTGATTTCCTCCTTGTGTTGTTTGTATTTGACTTGTCATGATGACGACCAATTCTGACTGCAATGGTGCTGTGTTTAAAACAGCAAAAACAAACTCAGTCCTTACATTTATTATTTTGCATGAAAGTGCTGTAGGAACAAAACACGTTCTTTTACAAAGGAAAGCACGAAAGTAAAGTTTTCAAATTAAAGAAAGTATTTGTGACTGGAACAAGGAGCAAGTCTGTCTGAGGAAAATTTGAGCTATTTACAGATTCTGAAAGTGTGGATGCTGAGGTTTCTAATGATCGTCAAACACAGCAATAAACTAAAGGGAAAAAAGGCCATTTGAACGTTGGTGCTCTGAGGACAGAACTAGGGAAAAAACATACCTCAAAGTTTCAAAACAATTGTGACGTCCCATGGCAAAAATAGGAACCGACTGCATCTAGTAGCTGGTGGTAGCAGTGTGGGTTAGAGTGATGTGATGATGTTAAATAGCCATATGTTGTTTTTTTGTTGTTTTTGTTTTTATTTTATTTTATTGGCCAAAACCAATAACAAAAGCATGTGAGTAGCCAATCAAAGCCCGGTATGTTAACCAGTTGTGAGTTTCCTCCACTACCAGAAAACGGCTCAGATTTACTTTGTAAACAAGTTGAATTCAAACACAAAGTTTGACATTTTAAAACCTCAATTCGATCTAAAGCATTGGGTTGTTTCTTCATGATCTACTATATTTTTGGAGAAAAGAACAAAAACAAAACAAAAATCACACTGAAACTGAAAATAAAGGGAAACTGTGTGAGCAGCTGTAAAACTGCTATATAGAAGCAAAGCTGATAGAGAATACCTTTTGACTTAGTACCAACACATCGCTTGCATTGGCAATTGATGCGCCTGCCTCATTTTAAATATGTTCTGTGGACTCTTTTTCATCTAATCTTCTCACCGTGGGCTATCAGTGTCCACATTCTCTGTTTCATACACGTACCTTTCCTCCTTCCGTCTGCACACTGATTTAGCTGTCAGTCATCTTGTCGCTGCGATTCCAAAGTCTCATTTTCTGGTCAGGAATCCATTAGTGAAAGGCTGCTCTGCTATTACCTGCCAAATTGCCAGGCTGTCCCTGACAATTAGTTGGGAAACAGGAGACAACAGTCTGTGGTGAAAACCGCCATCTTGACTACTGGGAAACCGTCCAGAGCCCCTCAAACAAAGTCCAGAAGATGTTGTTGTTTTTTTTCTTTCAAGAGTGCGTGTTCCCTAAAAGTGATAAATGATTTGACAGCAAATGTATTCATGTTTAAATCTTGAAGTTACTGTAAAGTACTTTACAGTACTCCTATGCATTGCTATGTTTCCCATAACAATGCATAGGAGAGCAGTGCAATGCGTTGCTCCATGCTGCCTCCTATGCAATGCATGGACGGCACCAGTTATTCTACACCTACAGACGTCTTTTTATTTACTTATTTATTTGTTTTAATACCGTTACCTTTAATGCGGCTTGTACTGCTATGTGCACGCCACAAAAAAGGTATCTAGATGTGTGGCTCAATCTCAAGAAGGGAGCTATCTGTCATGATGGGTTTTGTTGTCATTAGTTGTTCTCTTCATCTCCACCACCTGAGTGTAATTAATGCAGCTGTTTTGTTTTCCTGATTGTGTTCACCTGAGTCCTTAGTTGATTGCGGGATTCTCTGCGTTCTCTTATTGTAGCTAAGAGCTGTTCGTTGTATGAGTAAGGTACCAGTTTAGAAATAAAGCTTGTAAATTCTGCTGAGCTGAGCTGGACTGGACATACCTTCTTTTCACACGATGATGAACTGTGACACTATCATTTTTATTGGGAATTATTTTTATCTGGCCATATGAATCTAAAAATGAGTCGAAATACAAATGTGGGCATTTGTATTTATAAATGACGACATTTATATGGGTAACTTTTTTTCCTTCAGTCTTCCTAATTTATGTTATCATATGAAATTGTTTTCTCTGTTGAATCAAAACATTGAACCTCAGTAAACATGGCTGAGTTGAGTCAGTGCTTGTTACTGATCCATCGTTCATGGATTAGAGAATGTATCAAAATGCAAAAGTCACAAAGCAGAATATTTCAAAGGTGAAAAAAAAAGTGCTTTACAAAAAAAACACAATTAACAATTAAAATAAAACATGAAAGAAACAAATGTTAAATTTAATGATATGAGATCATTTTAAAAAGACATTTTAAAGCATCTGAAGGAAAAATACATTTGAACAAATATGTCTAACTGCTTTTTAAATGAGTCCAGACTCAAGATTATGTAAGAACAATAAAAGCTCAGTCCACTGAGGTGCAACAATCTAGAACGAGCGATCCCTCAGGTTTTATATCTGAGAATTAGGACTATGAGTAGATTTTGGTTTAAGGACCTGAGGGCTCAATTTGAGGAATGTTGATCTGATGATTCATTCATACAGGAACAATATTGGCATTGAAGGCCTTCAAAGTTTGTCAGGACTTCAAAATGAATTCTACAATAAACAGGCAAATAAATAAAATATGGGTGAGAATTTTAATAGAAACAGTAGTCATGTGAAACCTTCTGCAGAGCTTTGGACCAACTGAAAATGATAAAGTGCTTCTTCACTGATGCATGTGAAAATTGCATCACAACAGAGAGAGGAGAGGAAATGAAAGCATAAATAACTATCTGAAGTTTAAACATCAAGTTCGCCACACAACTTCCTTAAACTGAAGATATTTTTCGCATTTACTGACCAGAGAAATATATTCTAACTAGGGCCAAGACTTTTTTAATAAATTAAAAATTGTAATTCAATTAATCACATTTATCTTTTTTTTCACATGTCAAAGTCCTCAGAAGGAATCTTAGTGTTTCTGGTACCCCCAAACATCAGACACACAAGCGACATAAAATAGTCGCTTCTATCGGCCCACTAGGGATTCATTTTAGCTTCAAAAGCAATATGAAGGGACACTTGATAAAACTATTGTCTCCTATTGCTGATCGGCGTTAGTTAGCCTATCAGCAAAGCTATTCATGCCTAAAATTAGCATCTCGATTCTAAACATGTAGCAGCAGCACAGACGTCCCAGCGCTAACGTTTGCGTCAACAGTCCACATTTCTAAAGAAGAATCTTTTCAAAGAAGTTAAATGAGTCACTTTGCACCAATCTGATGGTTTAATAACCTAAATAGCAGATTAAAAACAATACATATCTTTGTTGTTGATTTTATATGCCTATTTATTCAATAACTTAGCTGCCAAAAGGGGTTTTGTATTGAAAATGTTGCTTATTTTGTCAATATAGGGCTTTCGATTAAAATGTGATTAACTGCAATTAACTCGACTGGACTTTCTACATATTAATATTTTCTGCAGATGAAAACCCAGATGGAGTAAATGTTTTTTTCTTCTGGTCTTATATTTAAATTTTCTACTAAAATTCTCACCCATATTTGTTCTACCGGCACATGACTCATTGAAGTTGGGCTTGATGAATAAGCTGGACGTCGGACCTTTGATCTGACTGGGGTGTGTGGGTGTGTGTGGGTGTGTGTGTGTGTGTGTGTGAGTTGTCCAATTAGACTGCTGTACATGAAAAAGACACACTTGAGATCAGAGGACAGGTAGGAGCTGCCCTTTCATTCTTTATTAGGGAGAGAATTACTTTGAAAAAATAAAACAGAAGGCAAACAACATGACAGAACGCTGATAACAGCTAGCTATTGAAGAATGAAAACACCAGAGCAGAGAGTTTATACAAATACAGACACACAGTGCTGCAGTTTGCTTATCATGTACTGGAAACTGTTCTGGAGTGAGTATGCACCAATGAGTGGTTATGGGAGACGTAGTTTTGTAGTTTCTGTTGCTTTTCTTTTCAGTAAAGGAATGAACAATATAAACCATTTTCAATTTTCAACATACCACCCGTCTAACTTTAAAATAATATCCGAACTTTAATATTACCTATTAAAATAAGCCATTTCATTGTGTGTTTGGATTCAGTCCTCACACAGCGGGGAGATTGATGGTGGAAGCGTTCTATCTTCTTTCTTTGGAACCAAATTATACTTCAGGCAACGCAAAGGCTTGTAATCTGCTAAAGTGTAATCACTCTCATGCATAACACAGTGGGCCTGCAGTGTAATAACAACCTGGACATGGAGATAGGCAGATATTTGGACAATCAGAACACATTTCTGTTCAACATTTCAGATGTTCAACAGAGACTTGCTTTTTGAAGGTAGACTGAAAGAGAAATTCAATTCAATTCCGTTTATTTAGATAGCAGCAATTCACAATGTGACACTTTACCCAAAAAAATCTATTTGACTGAATCAAACACACAAATTCAAAGTCTAGTACATATATTCAGTTTGATTCCAGCTTCTATGGACAGTAAAAAAAAAAGCACAGAAAAGACAAAGTTAATGTCAGAACTGACTGCAGATAATGCATAAGTGGAGAGTAGTAGGAGAAAAAAATAGTAGAGTGATGGAAAGTGGTCAGCTTGTCAGCCTAAGTGACCTAACATCAGAAATAGCTCAGGATAACTTAAACCAGTCTAACTAGAAGCTTTAACAAAAAGAAAAGTTTTAAGCCTAGTCTTAAAATTAGACAGGGTGTCTGCATCAAGGACTAAAACTCTGCCTCCCACTCTACTTTTTGAAATTGTAGGAACCAGCAGTAGGCCTGCAGTCTGAGTGTGAAGAGATCTGTTAGCAACATATGGAACAATCAGAGCTCTGATGTAGAATGGAGCTGATTATTAAGACCTTTATGTGAGACGGAGGATATCAAATTCCATTCTGGGTGTAACAAGGAGCCAATGAAGAGAAGCTAAAACGGAAGAAACGTGATCTCTCTCTCTCTCTCATTTTTATTAGAACTCTTGCAGCAACATTTTGGATCAGCTCAAGGATTTTGACTGTATTTTGTGAACTTCCTGATCGTAAAGAATTACAATAGTCCAGCCTTGAAGTAAATGCAAGGGATCCTGTCCAGCATCCCTCCTGGACAGGATATTTCTAATTGTGGCAATATTCTAGAGATGAAAGAAGGAGATTAGAGAAACCTGTTTAACAAAGGATTTAAATTACATATCCTGGTCAATAATAACACCAAGATTCTTTACTTTATTATTGGAGGCTAATTTAATGCCCTCCAGGTCATTGTTTTTCATAAGTTCTGGTCCAAAGACCGGAACTTATGAAAGTTCGGTGTGCTCTGTGGTTTAACTGAGATGTTTCTAATGCTGAGTTTGCATAATAATCTACTTTACAGAATAACATTATTAGGACATACAAACATTAAAAGAATGTCTTAAACAGAAAATCATCCAGATAAGCATCAATGGAAAAAGTAATAAATAGAACTAAACAAAATTGAATCAGTTTACTACACTTTGCTGGGTTGCTTGATTTTCAGTGTTGCCTTCCAGTCTGGTGTACAACTGAACAACATTCAGTCTGCTTTGGTGTTTTATTGCTGTGAGAACCTAGAATACGACTTCATATTCCAAATCTACAAACTATTTTTCAGATTTACTGACGTCTTGGTTCCTTTTGTGGAATCTGAGGTTTTCTGTAATAACTGAAGACTTCATGGAGGAGCTGATTTCAGCCTGAACAAGGCTGAACAGTGATCAAAAAATATTCATCATAGGACTTATCTCCAGACTTATTATTAACTACACAGTGGGTTGAATGTTTTTCCACCCATAACACTGAAAAGATTTGGAAAAGAGTTGGAGTTGACGAGTGTAAAATACTCAAATCTCTATAAGCCGTTCTCTGTTCCACATTTTCTTCAAGTGGTTTAATATTTCTACCCAATAAAGTTGTTTTCAAGGAAAATTCACAAAGTTCCTATTTCAGTTTTATCCCCCATTTATCTGTAATATCAGACTTAACTGGCACTCTTAATGCCTCTGTGGGAACAGAGAAATGATGCGAAGCAGAGTGGTGCTGATGACGAAGGGGAGTCATCGTCAGATTCTGAGGCAGACCGAGAGAAATCTGACAATGATGTGGCGGTTCTATCAGTTGTCATCTAGATGGAGGGGGTTGTGATGAGGTTGTGAGAGGGTGGAAGAACGGAGGGATGACAGGTCCAGGTCTCCACTGGGTCAGGCAGCAGGACTACACCCCCGCTGAGAACCCTGGAAGACAGAAGAGGACAGTGGAGGCGTGCCAGGAACACACCGACTTTCATCCCTTCGTCCAAAAGATCTTTTCATATTGTTTTTTTTTGTTTTTTTATCCACCATCCATCCACCACAACCCCAACAACAAATGCAGCACAAAAAAAAGAAGAAAAACAAGTGACCAGGGCACAGAAGTGAAAGATATGGATGTGTTTTGTTCTCCTGATCTACATGTCTTAAGTGTCACCCCATCTACTAAGAATGACTGAAAAAATATTTGTCTTTGCCATTTCTACCCATAGTGATGTCAACAGACTGGTTCCGATAGATACCTTGAAGTACCCACCTTAGTAATCCAGAGGAAGATGATAGAAAGAAAGAGATAAATGGACATGATGATTCGTTCTGCTACACCCTACATCAGTGGTAAAACTGATGTTGTCGTGGAACTGGGTTACCTGGATAATTTATATACCAATCCCAAATTGTTTATGGGCTTGTCAAGAATGAAGATTGGAGAGTATGGAAAGGCAGGGAGAACAGCCAAGATGTCCCAGAAGAGCAAAAACTCTCAGCCAAAAACAGTAGAATCAGATCAGATCACAGAGGGGTGAAGGATCAAGATGGATGCCGGGCTGTGAGAGAGATTCTATGTAACATCACCAGTTGTCGGATGGACCTTGTGCAGGAACTTGTTGCTGCACTTTCTGAACACTCCCACAGCAAATGGCCGTATCTTGCACCGTGACATGAGCCGGAGTCTTCATGAAGGAGTGGATTTCAGCCTGAACAAGGCAGGTGTTTAATAGAGCAGGAGAGCTAATGGCGTTTCTGTGGGAATTTCCAGAGACACAGATCCTGCACGAAACGCCACCAAAGGCAGACAAATGCAAACACTGCCTCCTGGTGGACAAAAAAAGGTATGACACCACAGAAGTGCTATGGCGTGTCCGACTGGTGGAAAACAGAAACTGCTTTTGGAGTGGCACAAATAATGTAGTAACCTCTCAACCTTTTGTAAGAGATTGTAAAGAGGTATTCTGAATTATAAAAAATTATTCATTATCCATGTTTGTGGGCTTAATAATGAAAAAGTATAGATTTTACCAACTCATATTTTAGATATTTTGTGACTTGAGGTAGAATTTGCAAGTTTAACGGGTCAAAAAAAAGTAAAGGGACATTTACAAAGTTGAGATTGCAAAGAAAAACAAAACCAGATAAAGTTATAGTGGGGATTTTTATGTACAAAAAGGACTTCTATTCAAATGAGCATCATTTGAATGAGTATTCAAAGTTATTGAATAGTACAAAATATCCTGGACCCAACATGGGTAAAATACAGTAACAACTTGACATGAATAAAACCTATAATTTTATGTTAACATTTTTCTTGTGTCTGCTTTCTGTTTTGCTTACAGGCTTCTTTCTCTTGGAAAAAGGCAACCAAATTCCCATCTGCCTTTTCCATTTCTGCTTCTTACTGATGCAGTCTGACAAAATGACAGCTTAATACTAACGTGGTTCTTGGTGACAGGACTGAGACTGAAAAATTGTACTGATTTTAAAACATCCACAGTAACATCCATTATGTGTTTTTAAGGAAAACAGTGGATATGTTGAATGTGTATCTTAGTAGACAGTCACCTTCCTAAAATAATGGCTTAAGTCATTTTTTGCCAAAAGTGATTTTGACAAAAATAAAAGCAACAACAAAGTAAAATAAAATAAAATAAAAATAATAATGACTTAGATCATTATTACAGGAATGTGCCTATATGAACATGCAACAGGAGAATAAAGGGAAGGAATAAATTATCAGAGGAAGGAAGGGAGGGACACAAAGAAGGAAGAGAAGTAGAACACAAGGGAGGAAGGACAGAGTGAAGGACACTAGTTAGGAAGATGGACAAGAAACATGAGAGAATGAAAGGAGATAAAACACAAGCAAAGAAAAACAGAGGCAAGTAATTAAGGACACAAGACAGAAAGAAAGACAAAAGATAGAAAGAGTTCATTCTGATTTTGAAAAACTGATTTTTGCCTGTGATAGTCATCCATATTAATATTCATAGATTAAACCTCAAAATAATTTAAAGTAAACAGAATACCTTTATAATGCATTTTAAAATCATATTTACAGTTGAAACTAGAAATGTATATACACTCAGTATAAACACACATAAGACTATTATTCAACATTATGAGGAGATGAGACAAGTCTCTTAAGCCATCATTATTTCATTAACCACTTAGCTGAATCAAAACAAACGTTTTTCTGAGGGAAATAGTCATCAACAACATTCTCGTTTTTCCTTCACTTACTTCCAAACAGTCTAAATACCTTTACTGAAAGTAGTTCAAAAACTTCATGGCTTCTGAGCAATCGAATCCATCAACTTTAGATTTCGTTACTATCTTCAGTGCCTCATCGTCATTTTTAGAATCATATTCACTTGTGTCCTAATCGAAACATCAAGCTTCAACTTTGCTGATTTGAAACCTGAGGGGAGCGTTTTTATAGCTGTGATCTGACCGTGGCGTGACGACTCCTTCAGCAGTACATCATCGCTAATGAAAGGTGGCAAATCAGAGATGATGATCCTTTATCTGGGTTCACTGGAGGGAAGACAGCAGTGGGAGTATTTCTCTAAACAAGTCCCCCACCCAATGATACCATTCATCTTGTCAATAGAATACCAAAACATAAGAGCCGATATTTTAACACCATGCTGACAGGAAGGATAACTGAAACCTTTAGATACAAAGTTCAGTCCACTCGTCACAACCAGCTATGCTTGGTGCTGCTGAAGGGAATCAAAGAAACACCAGTGAAAGGAAGTTGTGTCAACATGGAGAAAACAGCAAAAAAGTTAATCAAACATTTATTGGCGCTCTCTCCATGTGATAAACAGATGTTCATGAGACAGAAAGAAAGAAGGAAAGGATGGGGAAATGAAAGATAGAAAGAAAGGACGGGTACAATGACGGGAGGAAAGGATGAATACAATAAAAGGAAGAAATGAAGGAAA
Organism: Brachyrhaphis terrabensis; assembly: GCA_903067065.1. Classification (NCBI taxonomy): domain Eukaryota; kingdom Metazoa; phylum Chordata; class Actinopteri; order Cyprinodontiformes; family Poeciliidae; genus Brachyrhaphis; species Brachyrhaphis terrabensis. The sequence goes on along the minus strand of CAEGAG010080456.1, from coordinate 5,669 downwards.
CAAGGACAGAAGGCACTGCATAAGGAAGAAAAGGAAATGATAGGCTTGAAGAAGAGAAGAAAGAAGAGTGTTTGTATTGCTGTTTAATCTTTCTATGAGGCATCTTCTGTCTCTGGTGAACTTCATTTGCTGATTGTTGGAGATATGATCCTCCCAGAAAGTCATGACCCCAGTTATACCCTCTGGTTCCTGTTTTGGACACGCTAGCTCCTCCCAAACTGAAACACTCACACTCCCACCGCCGGTCAGCAGGTATGGTCTGCAATGGACTATTCCGCTCTGGGAGTCTGACCTGGAAAGAATAACTTTTTCAATGCATTCAAACTCTTAGGAACGTCTGTGATAGAGGATTTTTTTTATTATTATTTTTGCTTACTTTGTAATTTTCTCAAGCCAAAACCCTGAATAGCAGCTTTAAAGTACAAAAGGAGCAAAACGTTTGACTTGTTTTAATGGAGAAACAAATCATCCAGGGAGTGCAAATTCATGAACGTGACATCTGTAAGGAGAGAGCTTCTTGGTGCGTAAGCTGTCAGAAGAGTAGTTTGCCCTTTTTGTTCCTCTGCAAGGTTGTTGTAATTATGGGTATTTTTCACCGAAAGAGAAGCAGCATTATTAGTTCTATTGGAGCAGAAGAATCATCTACAAGGACTTTTCACGACGTTATGTAGATTAGAGAGACAAGTCGGAGCAAAAGAGAGGCTTATCTCAATAGTAAATGCTTACGTTGTTTCTGACTCTGAAGTGCCTCTGCGTCCCCAAGGTCAACAGCTGAATAAGGGTTTTTATGGGGCTAATTCTCCAGCGTCTCCAGATATCTCGTCCAATTATGCCCTTTCTGTCTATGTCAAGTGACTTGTCGCCCTTATCCCTCGATGCATTAGCACGTTTTTCTCAGACTGTAGCTACAGTGTGTTTGGCACTTGGCAAGTAATTTAACAGTGAAAAACCCAGCAACTTCAAACATTAAATCCTATATATAAAAAATGCTCTGCTGTTGTTTATCTGTCATCCGCCCCACCTACAGTTGAAACCGGAAGTTTACATACCCTGAATAATAAGAAACATCCTTTTTTTATCCCCCCACTGGCTGAAGTCAACTCAAATTTGTCTTGTTTCAGGTCAGTTAGAATTACCAAAATGATTTCTATTTTCTAAATGTCACAGTAATGAGAAAGAATATGTCCGAGATTAATTTCTTAGTGTCTTCAAAATCAGAAGTTTACATACATTTCCTCAGTATTTGGTAGCATTGCCTTTGAACTGTAGTTTTTGGGTCAAATGTTTTAGATTTCCTTCCACGCTGAAGTTTACTTGCAAGCATTCCCTTTCTCCTTTAAATATAACATATATATCCTTATGACCAAACATTTCCACTTTACTTTCATCAGGCCACAGAAATGAAGGTCTTTGTTCCTGTGTGTATTTCCAAACTGCAATCTGGCTTTTAATGTTTATTTTGAAGTAATGGCTTCCTCTTCACTGAGTGGCCTTTCAGGACATGTTGGTACAGGACATGTTTCACTGTAGATAATGACTCCAGCCAGCATTTTCACAAGGTCTTTTTGCTTTAGTCTGGGGTCAATCTGCACATTTGGACATTTGAGACACGGTACCAATCTTCTGCCTGAGCAGTATGATGGTTGGACATTCCCATCATGTCTATATTTGTGTGTTATTGCTTGAACAGATGAATGTAGCATCTTCAAGCATCTGGAAATTGTTCACAAGGATGAACCAGACTTCAGCAGCCTCATCCTGATATCTTCATTTAACCATTGTTAATCATTGTGTCAAACCTGAAAGCAATGTGTTTCAGGAATGGCTTTAAAATACATCCACAGGTGAGACTTCATTTAACTCAAATGTGTCAGTTCACCTATCAGAAGTTTCCAAAACCATGAAATCTTCAACCGAGTATGTAAACTTCTGATTTTGAAGACATTGAAGACTTGTTTTTCCTCTTGTTACTGATGTATTTAGTAAATAGAAATATTTTTTGTCATTTCAATTGACCTGAAATAAGAGAAGTTTGGTCCGATTTAATTTCAGTCAGCGAGAAAAAAGATGAATATGTCTTTTTATTGAGTGTATGTAAACTTTTGATTTCAACTGTATGTAGGGATTTTTCTGCCAATGGGAATTCTAGCATCAGCCACTTTGAGAAACCATCTAATTAGGCATAAATGGACGACTTCCAACATAGGCAAATGGGCAAAATCTTGCCAGGGGACCAATGACTCAACAGAGAGGCCATCTAACAGTTCTAATCCCATTCAAATGAAAGCTTATGCTCATGTAAAGCCAACAAATCTGCTACAAAACAGCATTTCTTAGAAAACAATGTTTCCCCCCCCCCCCTCTATGCGGCACCGATCTGGTATCTTTCATGCTTGTCGAACAGTTGGAGGCTTTGGAAATCGTCGTTCTGAGAAATGAATGTGTCAGAGAAGCTGATTGAGATTCTGTACCGAGCAGCAAAAACTGAAATGACATTCTTTTGCAGTCACCAGCATGGTAGCACCGCACATGCTGATTCATGGCTGTATTTTGACAGTGGCATACACTGCAGACTGGCTGTGGCTGCAGTTAAACTGATGCAGCAGCCATGTGCCTCACAGTGTGAGTTTGTCTTCTCTCCCAGCTGGGAGGGCGGTGGCAGGAGGCATGGTGCAGTAAAACGGAGAATTGCTGTTTTCTTTCCAACACATTGTGTTGACACCTGTTGGAACATATATGCAACACATGTTTATGATAGATTTACTAAAAGTGGATTGGTGCATAAATCCAACCTCCATGGTACAAAAACACTCCACACAGAAAATATACTCTCTACAAAAACAAAGCCAAAGTGGAAAAGCTGTGAGTAGAAAACTAGTACCAACCGAACCTTATGACGCAGTAGCTTGTAGGAGCATCTTTAGCAGTTTGAAGCAATTGTTTCCTACTTGAAATTGCTCTGGAGGAGTTTAGCACAGCCTTTTTTTATTGTTTTATTTGTTTGCATGAGTTTAAGCCAAGCTTGAGTTGTCAGACATGTCACCAATATTGTCTCTATAATACTCGTTATGCAGAGGAAAGTATCAACTCAACTACCTCAAGGTACCCTTTTCATCTGACTGCTAGCCTAGCTCAATCACCACCCAAAAAAAGGTTAAAATGTTTTAAAGTACCCTTCGACAAACTGTTCATCGATAATTTAGAACCTGGAATATCTTTAGGAATACAGAAAGTGCATTATAGCTTTATATACACTGTCCTACATGTTTTACAGGTTTCCCTGCTTTAATGTGCCTGATTCAACTGATTGCAGTTCAACAAATGCCTGTTAATCAGTCATCAATTGAAATCAGCTGGACTGAAGAAAGGAAATACCTAAAACATGCAGGACAGTTGGGAAACACTGATCTAAACTAAAAACTGCTATAATAGTTTTAGGCAGCTGAAGCTGCTTTGCTAATGTGAGAAAAACATGAACAAATATTAAATCCAAACTACTGAGACAGACATAGTACAGTATAAATGTCAACACTACTCTAGATTTTTCTTTCAAATGTTTTTCTTTATTGATTATTGGCAATAAATATTGAAAAATATGATACAAAGTATAGCCATAAAATTGTAGCCAGTTTCAACCCATGAACTAATCCCTAGACATCAGACACTCACACAAAACTAACACTACTCTAGACTAACACTGCTCTAGCTTTTAATGTATTTAATAGGCAGATATGTTCTGATAGAGAAACAATTTGCTGCCTTTCAGTAAAGACATTTCAGTCACATGCTCTCCTCACATTGACCTGTTTAACTTCATTTCCAGACCACAGTTCAAACAGTTTCTAAATATTTCACAGATACTGAAGCTTGTCTGACAATCTTTTCAGCCATTGACTTCATTTTATTTTATCTGGCAAATTTATGGAACATTTCAGTGTCACCTTATCAGAATTGTTCACAGTATTTCTTATGAATCAATCACTGAACTCCCTCAGTCGTCAGGCTTGGTTTCTAGGGTTCAGGTTAAGGTCTATCAGATTTAAATTTGTATTTATTTTCTTCTGTATATTTTTAGAAATGCTACACTCTATTAATTCGCAGAGACCTGGTCTTGACCCACAGGGGGGTTGTAAAACAGACCAAATTAATATCTCATCCCTAACTTTTATCGAGTCATACGTGCAGTCCATCATTAGACCACATGAGGGAGCAAAAAACATATTTATGGTTGTCACATTGCAATTTGGCTTGATTGTTGTAGTTGCCTCTTAGTTCTTGCAAAAACTGTAACAGTCTCAGTCCCTTTCTCCTCCACTCTCCCTTTACAAACCTGTGACCAGCTTCTTCCCTGTCTGTCAGTCTTGTGGTGTGTACGCCTCTGACTTGCAGTCTCTCTGGGAATCGTGGAGACAGACAGCAGCCATAGACATTTTGGTGATCTTATCTCAGTCAAGGATGATGGTTGTGCAAAACACCCACCACCTGTTGGGTAGGATGTCAAAGGCATTCTACACAAGCCTGCATGTCCTTGACAGTTGGTAATAGAAGACTTTTCGCTGCTTGTCCAGTCGTGCGTGAGACTACGACTTTATTAGCTCAGTGAGAAATGGAAAGGTGTCATCTCCCACCAATATGACAGATGCCACAACAGATTTTGACAAAATCGTTCTGTAAAAATCAGAATGTACAAGAGACCTCCATTTTCAGCTCACCACTGAGTGCCAATACAGGAGCCTACATTGGCAGGGACAAAGGAATCCAGCACCCATGTAAGGGTCAGTAGAAAGGACACAATAGAACACTCTCTCCATGTCTTCCTGTGTTTCCACAGTCTGAATCTTATTTCATTATTCAGTGAGTATTTTCAGTTTGCCATCAAACCTGCAATTGGTATCAACAGCCATGATTAAAACAGAAAATGTGTCTTTATAACTTCAGAAAGTATTTCCAAATATGGATGTGTTCCTCATATAGGGCACCCAAGGAATTTGGAAACTGCCACGCCTTAAACGCTTCAGCATCCGTCCACTACTCAGAGTCTGAGTCTTTACTGTCTGCAAATAGGCAACATAAAAAGGAATAGGGTTTTCTCATCACTTATTGCCTGGGGTATGAGTAATTTAATAGTAACATTAAGGTAATTTACTAACTAAAGGTCAGCAATATATTGTGAGGAATTCTGTGCCATATGTCTTACAGGCAAGGCCATGAATTTAGAAGTGATCAATAACAACACTTGAAATGATAAAGAACTACACATTTATTCCCATACTAATTTTGTCAGTGAATGCATCACATACTGATCATCATACATTCCCTCGTTTTTTTCAGTACTTGATTCAGTGTGTCACAGACTATAGTGCTTGGCTTTATTTGTCATGTTCTGTGTTCTCTGTGTTTTATTTTGAGTGTTCGGTGTTTTTTCTGTGTTTATGTTCGAGTTCTCTGTGTCTATTAGTTTCCCTGTTGTCCCGTCCTCCCTTGATTACTCCCAGGTGTGTCTTGTTTCCCTGATTGCCTCCCCGTGTATTTAGTCCCTCCGTTGTCTTTGTTCTCTGTCGGGTCCTTGTCGTTGTCAGCGTTCGTCTGATATTAGCCAGTCTGTGTGTGTCCATTCGTTTGCCTTGCGCTACCTGTGCTGAGCCTTGTTTCCGCTCTGCAGTGCTGCC